>JAUTXX010328141.1:0-13350 GCA_032273605.1 Panulirus laevicauda | reverse complement strand
GGAAGATGACGAGGATCAAGAAAATCTGTCAAATAGATCTGGATACTATATATATAACTGAGCAGATGAGAAGTTCGTGGATTCTAATACGGAAAAATGTGAGCATATGAATCACAGAAAATTTAGTAATTCCCTGTATACAAAGACTATACGGAAAAATATGAAGCAAGAAGCAAATGTCAAGGATTTAGGAATTATAATCAATGAAAAACTTGAACTAAGGAAGACCCTAAAATGATACTGCTTTCAGGTCAATTAATGATTGGTATGATATTGATAACATTCGTATAAAAAGACAAGAAACTAAAGATGGAGATGTTTACTGTAAATAAAAGGAATTAAATTGATATTACTCCTGTGTGTTATGGTTAACAGTGAAACGGATGGAAATAAACAAATTAGAGATGGTATAGAAATACTTTACATGGAAATTTGACGGTTAGGAATAGAGGAGCTAACCATGAGCAATTGAAAGAACTTGAACTATACAGTCTAAATCAAAGAAGAGAGAGAGATATAATGACATATGCTTGGCAACAAATAAGAAGTAAAGAGAGAAAAGATTTAAACCTGAAAGGAACTCAGTAAGAAGGATAAAAAATTATCAAATCAAGCGCAATGACTGAGAACACTTTAAAATGATACCAGAAAAAATTTTATTGATTCCTGACGAGGAACCTGGAAGGACTGATTGATGCAAGAACAGGAGAACTGAGACACAAACATGGCGTGACTACGAAGAGATTCAGGTGATGAGACTTATGGCTGAAGACTATCAACCTTGAGTAGATGATAACGCCAGAGGAGGACGTGCAGGGGAAAAAAATAGCTACATCCAGCATGCAAGATATGCAGTGCATGGAGAGGCGACGGTCCAGAGGAACAGCGTTTTCTAAGGAGCCTTTCCTTCATGGAAGACTACCATCACTTCTTCCCTAAGATCTTTCTCAGACTACACCCAGCTGACGTGCAATGAAACACATCCCTCCTAAGTAACTAAGGCAGCAACGACAGCTATCCTTCTTCCTTAACAACACTCACATCCCACCGTAACGAGGCTATTCAGGCAATTACAACGCTAAAGCAATTAGAGCAGAAAAACCATAAACCAGTGGTATACGAAGCTAACAGAACTTAGCGATCTGAACAATTAGACTGTCTCTTTTTCCTGCGTTAATCTCAGCTCAACTTAATAACATTTATTTTCTCACCATTTGTCATAGATTTTGCCAGCTAGACGACATCTGCTACCCAACCTGCACTGCAGCCCCTGCAGCTCCGACTCAGTGTAATTATGTGAAGTCGGCTGCTTATGACACAGCCTCGAAGCAAAACGCTCCGCAGCACTAAGTGATTTACGTATGATATTCTACGAGGAATTCTCCCCTAAGCTAAGGTTACTAGACCCCTTCAGTTTCATAATCGGTATATTTCTCTAACAGTCAGTATGCTTCACTGACCTACAGAATTCATATGTTATCTGGGGTCAACAATTCCACATTTACTTTAAGAATCACGACCCATTCTCGTCACCATCAGCCATCCTCTGTTTGCTCTGTGGAATTTTTTGTTTTTGTTTGATTTCACGTTGATATTACATGCTATATAGACGCCCAACAGAGTGATGATACGAAGATCTGCATTACCATCTATTGCTTCGTCAGTTTCCTGCTTACCACAACCCAGACAACCGTGCGGCCCTTTCGGCGCTCACGGTCGTTGACTTAGTCTAGGCTGTTGCCTAGTTAACCTTATGATCATTAACAACAGTACCAAGGCTGGGCTATGGAGAAATCTTATTTCATGGAAAGCAGACTTTTGCAGTGAGTGCCGTCAGGTTAAACACTTTTAAAGGGCAGTGTCTTCATGCGATTTACAAAGATGAGATCTTAATGTTTCCTCATTCTTACAAAGGAAGGAACGCATGTACTCAATGAAAGATAACGACTCACCCACTGTCATTAATGCTAATATCAGCTCTAGAGGACACAAGTAGCTTCCAGAACCTGCAACTGTCAACCATGCCATCAAAAACCAAACCAAAGCCGTTGTCAGGAAACATCAGCCACGCTTCTGTCTTAGTATGTTCCACCTCCTTTCATAATCTGCAGTTTCTGTGTCACCAGTGATGGATATCTAAGCTAGATGGAACACATCGAAACCATTATCTGATGTTCCAATTCTCTTTGCCGAATTCTTCGTCGGATTAAGACAAATGGACACCCTGCACCTGAACTTACCAACACCCACACAACTCTAATCATTTCTAGATTTGCCCAAAGCTTTCCCGCTTAGCTTCCGTCTGAATCCACTGCACAACAGGAACTACGAGAAAGTGTGCAGAAAAGTTTACGCAAGTTCATTTCAACCATCCATCAAGAGACGCTCAATCCACTGGCCCTCCCGACTCTCCTCAAGCCCACAAACATCACTGGGATCTCGTATTGAGAATTCGAGATGAAGCTGCTACACCATCCTCGAAGATCAACACCGTTACGTCCTACCGCCCGAGATCCCTCGTCTCAGGGTTGCAGTTCGGAATCACATTCACATCAAAACCTTACAACACATACAAACCAGACGCTTCCCAGCTGTTGTAAACGTCATCAATGATTAGGAACACGTGTCACTAACTATCATATTTCTATTTGTGTAAAGACAATTTAACTTTACATGACCCTCTATTTTCAGCTGTAAAAATGTTTCTCTGTATAGTTTGAGCATTTGGCTGCAGTTGATTCAATAAATCCTTAATGATGATATCATTACAATATACATTATGCATGGTAGTTACAGACTGTGAATGAGGCTGTTCTTCTGCTCGTGTCGTTACATCGCAGGGCGGGAAACAGAGAAATGATAATAATACTACTAATAATAATAATAGTGATAATAATAGTAATGATAATGATAATGATAATAATAATGATTATGATAATTTTTATTACCATAATCTTTCATCGTTATTTATTATTATAATTATTATTATTATTATTATTATTATTATCATTATTATTTGTTGAAAGTTTTATCAAGATCGGAGAGACTATGCTGCCTGTCAGTATACCTGTATGTAGGGGCAGTAATGACTAACAACCTGTTCAAATAGCCTAACTTTAGTCAAATGCATTCACAGTTGTAAGAAATATTCAATGAAAATACATTTCTAGACGTATCTCGAGGCTATCTATGTGAATAGATAGAGGGATCCGTCGGAGAAAAGTTAATTTCTTTCTTATTTAAGTAATCAGTCTTCTTGCTGAACGTGGTAGTTCGAGAACCATCATATCAAGTGAACTTGAATCGTATGTGTCCAGCTTTAACAAAAGCATTGTTAAGAATTTGTTTACAAGAGGGTATTACGTGTCCATCTCCGACTGGTAGATTAGTGCTTATAAGTAGCTTAAGAATATGGTAGAAGGTTTAATGTACGTCTTTATCATAAATCCTAATGACTGTACAGCCATAAATTTCAGTTAATGATTGAACATACGTATTTGAACTATATAAGACCGTACACTAAGTACAAATTTAACCTAATATCAGAATCTGTGATTTTCTCGAAGTATATTGACTCATGTACCAATAACCCAGGTATGATACGAGAGACGTGGAATATGAGAAATATGCACAATTGCAGAATACCTATCTGTTAATAATGTTACTGTGTCTCACTACGTAATGTGATGCCATGAGTAATGAGTCTGTTCTGATGTAACTGTGTTGTCAAACACGTGGAAAAATATCGTAAATCTTTATTAATGGTAAACTGAAGCAATGGCATCTGTGACTTTTTTTATTATCATATTTGCTATAGTTGTGGTTCTTTGTCTGAGTGTCTCCTATCTCTCTACTCCTCTCTCTCTCTCTCTCTCTCTCTCTCTCTCTCTCTCTCTCTCTCTCCATTCTCATCCACTCTATTTTGGAAACCCCACATTACAGGAGTAGCTATATTTGCCTCTAAGAAACTGAATGTCCTGTTGAGATGTCGAAACTTCTCCTCCTTTGAATAGTTGCTTCGTTTATAGAAAGGATTGATTCGTACTTGTATGGAGTACTGCCCTCACATCTGGGGTGGTTCTAGCTTTGCAAAATCAAGTCGAAAGTGGTCAGACATAATTGTAAACTGTCCCAGGCTAACCTCAAAACCTGATCCTCTTACCTTACGTCACAATGTTGGTTCACTTTCCTCTATAGGTATTACTTTAGTTTTTGCTCACAAGTGCTAGCTGTTTGTGTGTTTATTGTCCCCACCACCCTTATGTACTACAACACGCAATAATCAGCAAACTTTTCAGCTCTAGCTTTCCGTCACTGTGCTCAGATTTTGTTGATGTTCTTGGACGTTCCAACCTTGAAGAGAGGCGGCTACACTCACGACTGCAAGTAACAGCAGCCATTCACACGGGAGTTGGGAGTTAGAGTCAATATTCGTATTGCCTCTTCTTGTTCTGCTCCATCACTCTCCTCGGGTTCTATCTCCTCCAGCAACTCACGTGTATAATGGCTTTTTTTCTTAGATACAGACAAGGATTTTCCGTCTTTCTCTCGGTGTCCTCATTCTTTTTTCCCCCCTTACCATTACCTGCAACTAGTCAGTCACTCCTCCTCCTACTTCGTCATCCGTTCTATCTCTCTTCAATGTCTTCAAAACTTTCATGTGCATTATAAAACATTGGTATAAACTTCCATTCGATATTGCAAAACTGAAAGCTATGAATATATTTAGGGAACTGCTAGAAAAAAATTGTTGTAATGATATTTATTCTCGTAGAATAGATACCTGATAGTTCCTAAAAAGCCAGTTCCGGAGAGGCCCGTATGATATGAACATACTTCAACTTCTTTATTCTGTAACAGAATAAAGGTTAGCGCCCTTCTTGCTCAAAGTTTCGCAAAGTTGTCATCTGATGAGATTATACTTTCCTATACTTCCCATACTTCTATGCTTCTTTTCACTGAAAAATGAAAATTGGTGTCGGCATACGTGATGCTCCTTCGTAGCTCTCCTCCTGCCTCCACCTTGCTGGAAGATGTACTGGAAGGAACGGCGTGTCTCCATCCAAATAAACCAGGAATCTAGGATGCCATTATTGTTCTGTAGCAGATAATCTCGTTGTAAGACGTCAGCTCATCTCGTTGTCAGACTGTCTCACGTAATCCCACGTATCCACTCCCAATCTTGCGAGTCTTTTGCTTCCTCCATCCCATTACCTTTTCCTTTTTTGATTCCCTCCAGTTCCTTATACCTTCTGACTTTACGTTTCCCTTTATTTTTTCCTTCATGCACTTCTTCCTCCCTCCTCTCTCATCCTTCTGTCGATTTACGACTCTCTTCACACACATATCCTCAAGCCAATTTCTCTTCGGCCTTTTACCTCTCTCTCATATCTCTTTCTTCCTTCGCCTTACCTCTTTACTCCTTCTCCCTTTTCCACCATCACTTCACATATCTCCATTCTCGTGTCTCATCCTACTGACATACTTTTCACATCTGTAACCTCACAATCTATTCCCTCACCGCTCATATAACGTCATTACTTCCCCTCACTACTTCACCCACGCCTGTCAGTTCCCTCACCGTGTACTGCACACACTCCACCATCTCCGTTCTACCTCCCGCCTCGTCTCTCCTCGGTTCGCTGACCTCTTCGCGTAAGCTAAGTTGGTCGCTTATTGGAAATACCATACTGGATATTGGATATTGAGAGACAGAGGCGTATCATACCTCCATATATTTCATCTTAAAACTTTGATATAAATTTTCATTTCATAAAAAAAAAAGTGGAAAGATAAAACACGCTAGCTCCGGTAAACACACACACACACACACACACACACACACACACACACACAGAGGCTGCTGTGGTGTAGGGGTTATTTATATATACATTTATTTATTCATTTTAGGGATATATAGTGAGATCAATTGGCTTAGCTTCTTGGCTAACCTTAGAGGACTTCCCTGTTTCCATGGTAGAGGCACGTAGCATTTCTCTTAACATATTTCTGGGTATCTTCAGGGGAGGTAAGACATGGTGTTGGTAAAGATAATCCAAGATGATATCCATTTTTCTTGGCTTCGAAATTTCATATGTATACCTGCAAATATAGTTTTGCCTCTGTACAAGATATGTAAATGATCCGCATGGTGAGTATATTGTCTAGCCTTCCCCCCCCAAAAAAATGTGGGTAGGTTTGTTGAATGAGAACTTACCTCGATAAAATAAAGTAAAAGATAATTAAGAAAAAACTTGATCATACTATGCTTGCCAAGATAAGGTATACTTATCGTTAGACTTCCTCCCCCGTCCACTCACGCCCAACGCCCTTCCACATCATCATGGAGGAAAACATACAAATTTTGGTGTATAATCTTCAGTAACGTATATCGTTGCTACATGCTATGATAAGAAGAATATCTTTGAATTTATATTCAATTCTTTTTTAACTATTAATATTATTTTTCTTTCTCACATCGGGTCAGAGTGATTGTTATGGAACTGCGCAACGAAAGGGTTGAACTAACATTATCAACATCCTCCCATCTACAATCCATTTTTTACCCCCTGGTTCCTATCATCATCATTACCGTACACATCCTTCACTTACTATCAACTGCAGAAAGTAAGTAAATCTCAACTACCTCCCTCGGTATAGCCAGACTAGATAGAGAATCTGACTCCCCTCTACAGATTTCGAATTCACTCCCATTCCTAGCTTGACACTACCTTAAATCTTCCTCAGATCCTCCTGTGTTCCACTTGGATGAATGAACACCATCTAAAGCTCCTAATTCTTATGTAAAATGTATCCGTGACTCAGAGTTTTCTCCAGGGAATCTAAAACTCTGGAGGAACTCTTTAATGGGTCTAGCATTATCCTGCTTAAGCTGTCCCATTCGATCAAAGTCCTTAGGTAGTAACATGATCAACAAAACAGAGGAACGAAAGATATGTTACAGAGTGTGTGTGATCAGGTGTTAACAACAGGAAATTGTTTGATAAAATTTGGGTAACTCTATTACAAAGGAAATTACTTTTTGTGCTTAGTGAATAATATGTGGAAAGGGTAACTTTAGTGTAATAATTTTCCATTGGTCTGCTTTAGAGACGAAAGGAATTATTCAAGTGTTTGACATATGAGCCATTAATATCAGGCCTTCCCCTTCAGAACCACAGTGAGGGGGCTGAGCCTTGGACCTGAAGATGGCAGTTCCATAACCTAGACAGGTAATCTTCCTACACTGTCAGCCGATAGGCAAACCAGGTTCGAAGGACACAAAGGAATTAAGAGAAAACTCAAGTTTCTAAAATGAAATGTTCGTATATGATCCATCACATCTAATCAATCTATACTGTAAATATTTATGCCGAAACATTTTGAAAATAAGCTTTTGGATTCCTATTATGATAACCAGGTGAAAATGGTAAAACAAATATAGCAAAATTAAACCAATGAATTTGCTTAAAACAGATTCTAAAAACGGGTCTTCTGTACCAGTTCTTAAACTGGATTGATGCCCCACTTCCTATGCATCACGAAACCTGTATCGGACCTCCATGTTATTATCTTTTTCCAACGATTTTCCTTTACACTCCATCAACTACTCCTCCCTGCTGCTTCCTCCCTCCCTCCTCCTCTACTGCATATACTTCCCTCACATCCGTTTAATCATCCTCATCTATCTTCCTCCCCTACTCTCAGGGTTTCCTAATATTCCACAACTTCCTATTGGCTTTCTCTCATTTTCTCCTCCTCCTTCCCCTCTTCCTCCCCCTCCTCCTCCTCCTCCTTCGGTTCCTCTTAATTCTTCTCCATTTCCAGCTGATCTCAGTCACCATTCTCCTCCGTCTCGTTGTTTTTGTTCTTCCTACTCCCCCACATCCTCATTCGTTCCACGTTCCTTTTCTATCATCTTCCTCATCGCCACGATAATCCTCCTCCTCCAGTTACTCCTTAGGGGATGAGCTTATATCCTCTTTTCATAGAGCTGCGATTAAAGCATCAAAAAGTAATTATAATGAGAATAAAATCGAGAAATCTGAACCTTGTGTTGGCTGAGGTCATTAATTGAGAAGCTAGGAGGACAATGGGTGAGGAGGAGCCTCTAGGATGAATAGGTAAGAGAACCAAGTGGTTAGGGAGACAAGATGGAAGGGGGCGAGATAAGATGGCAGGGGAGGTCGAAGGGTAGGCTCGAACGATTTAAGGGTGAAATAACTTACTAGGTGCAGGGGTGTGGGTGGCGTGGGAGGTGGGGAAGAAACGGTTATAATGTGATGAGACTACAGGAGTGGAAGGTTCGGTACGTAAGAATATGATGATATACGATTCCAATTTACAGTATGAATATGTATATGGGATATCATCCACCTTATATACAGGATTCTAATTGGCAGTATATACATAGGGATATCACCCATCCTAAAACACAACAAACACCAGTTCAACATATTCCAAGGCCTCTTACGCCCACGATGCAATTACCACACACAAAAAAGCAAATAATTACTACTCGTTACCCTGTACTCTCCCCATT
Organism: Panulirus laevicauda; assembly: GCA_032273605.1. NCBI lineage: Eukaryota > Metazoa > Arthropoda > Malacostraca > Decapoda > Palinuridae > Panulirus > Panulirus laevicauda. The sequence goes on along the minus strand of JAUTXX010328141.1, from coordinate 4,808 downwards.
TAGATACACTAACCGCCTCGTAAATACATATATGTGACGGGTAAGTCGCACTTCAGTAGGAGTTCAGATGATCTATCCAGACTTTACAATAAACAGAATGTTGTTTCATGGAGTCAATCCGCCTGCTCGGGTGTAAACAATTAATAACGTTTCAAATCCCAACACCAGCACAGTAGACACTGACCTGGCTGTTAAAGGGAAAGTGGCGGTACCTTGTGGTTAAGGTAGGTTGTGTGGGTGTGGTTGGCATGAGTTGTAAGATGCGTGTGCAACTACACTTCTTATGTTGCCATGTCTTGATAATTCTTTCATTATGATTTGATTGATAATGGGATGTGCTTTAAAGTTTCCTGGGGATAGATTAACGTTATAAGTAATAGCAGTTAAGACAGATTCAATGACATCTCAGGTGGCATTATCCGAAGAGGGGTACAATGTAATTGGGTTGTTGAGGTCTACAGAGCAATCCTTTTTTTTGCCGTTGTTTAGCAATAGCATTACTGTGGTCACCTCTGCGTACTTGAATGACGGTTCAATAGCGTCTCTCAGTTTCTGTTTAACTCGTGTGGACAATGTATACATCTTTTCAAGTATTACACTGAAGGAAAAGTACTTCGCTTTCTTTAAGATAAAGCGTTTGATCATGAGTTTGTATCTATTCCTTCGAGTGAAATAAGTCGAATCACACCTAAAGTAGCTTGATAATTAAGATTATCGAAGCCCTTGACAATTTTGGATACTTGTGCCGGATCAACGCTTAATTTTCCTTTTTCTAAGCTAGATATATTCAGGTTGTTTGATCGGCAGTCATAGGGTTTGCTTTCAGCCCCGGAATTATCTTGATAGTTCGATGCTTCACTCTCTCCATTCCGTGTATGTTGATAGGTTGTAGAAGGTTTTCCTCCCAAAGCAATGGTACTAGAAAAATTTTTTTGTGGTAAAAACTAATATAGGAAAAGAAAAGGCTAAGATCTTTGCCATATCTTCATCGTCTAGAACCAGTTCACCGTTTTCTGTTTGATGAATCAATGAGTTGTCTGGGCAATGACTCTTGTGTTTTCATAGATACCATTCATCACATTTTCTTCTGCTGTTGTCGGCAATATATGCCTCATACTATCGCTTACTTTGATGTGTCAGTCTCTTAGATTTTCTAAGTAACTTTACATAACATACTTTGTCATACTGATTTCTGTTCTGAAGTTTCCTATGTGCTTCTTCCTTAAGGGACAAATAGTTCCGTACATCACTGTTCCCAACTTGGCCCCGTTTGGAAAATGAACGACTTCTACACATTGGCACATAAGGTCCCTACACTACTTTGAATGAGTTACCAAAGCCTTTCATTGATTTTCATTGAAAATATCATGTAAAGATTATCAGAATTTGCAAGACTAAAGTTTGGTGTTGCTTTCAGGACCTTACGCTGGCTAACATGACAAGCAATATTGCAGGTGAAAAGTAATTGGTCGTTGATCATTCGCACAAAACTTGTCTCCGACTTTAAGGTTTTGAACAAAATCCTCTCACCTGCAGCTACAAGTAAGTCTAATATGTCCTCACTATGATTAGGTTTCTCATCGAATTGTATTAGGGTACTACCAATCATGTTTAGTTAGAGCCCACATCCATAGATTCTGAAAAGGGTTTCCCCTCACTTCAAAATGATATTTCAAGCAAGTTGTAGAAGATACAGACTAGAACCTCCTCATCTGTTCCCTCACAGCTCAAGACACCACGAGGAGTAGGATGAATGAGGATGTGTAATGCCTCACTTCCCCGGCAGCCCCATCTCTGCAAGAGACCTTGGAGATCTTATGAGTAATAGCTGCTGAGCCTTAACAGCCAGTGACCCCACTCGTCGTAATAACCAGTTATTGGTGAGATCTAATGAGCTTTCGTTAGCGGGTCTTGACGAGGCCTTTGATACAAGACTCCCTCAAGGATAATCTGTCTCGTCTTTGTGGTATTCAGTAAGATGACTTAATTGGAGCGATCGGTATATGTTTTCATGGCATTTAAAGGAAAATCTTATTAGTGGAATTTCTCGGTAAACCTGAATGATTAAGATCATTGAACCTCATCTTCCAAGAATAGAAAAAAAAAATAACCAAAACTATCGTTGGTAAATTCAATTTAGTTAGCGGGTAATGAACGGGCAGCGTCAGGGTATAAGAATGTCGGGGGTTGATTATATAGAATTCTTAGGATGTCTCAAGAAGATAGTAGGGTCTGTACGAGGTTTTTGTCACACGGCTCCTTCATGGACAGTCTGTCTTCCTCGCTCCTGGTGTTCAATATCAAGACTTATTTTGGGAGTTTGGCAGATTTTATGGTGTTTGAAAGAAATCCTTTTCATCAAAACTTTTTTTGGTAAACTGGCATAAGTAAGATCAATGAACCCAATTATAATGTTAATAACCGAGGCAAAGAACTTTACTGTTACTCCCAAAAGCTTCAATGGGAACAAAATATGGTTGAAATTAGTTTAGTTAGTGGGTAATCAACAGCCCTTTGTGGCTGTGGTGGGAAGGAGGACGCGGAGGTTAGTTCGCGTATAAAATTTTGAAGAGGTTTCAAGAGGCAGGGAACAAAAGACCAGAAAAGCGGCGCAAATACAGCGTCCAAAGATGATGGTAAATCTGAGACACCTTAAAGAATGGTGTTATCCTCAATACTCGTCATGATAATGACATCAGATGTCGACATGAAGATATAGACAACTTTGTATGGTGCTCTGCTGACGAGAACATGGTAAGGAATATAATTGGATCAGAGGCTGATCAGAAGATAGGAAAAGTCTTAATACAGATCAAACGAAGATGAATCTAAGTAATCAAATCATGGAATGAGGAAGAACACAAGGGTGACAAAGAATAAAAGAGGTCCATCAAAGTAAGCTATAGATAGAGATACTGGTGTGAGAGATCCAGGTATTATCATATACGAGAAACTAGAGAGCATATTGAGAACATATCCCATCAATTCATGTAAAGTATAGTGAGATACTGGAAACTTCCACATGAGACAGAACCCTATTGGTGAAAATGGTTGACGCATTTATAAGAGGCAAAATTGAATGCTGCTGTGTAGTGGTGTTACCAACAAAACGAATGAAGATAACATTAAAGAGGGTTCAGAAGCGCTTCACGAGCAAGATCGAGGGTACGGAACGCATGAACCGCCATGAGAGGCTGAAAGAAGCGGAAATTTATAGTCTAGAAACAGGAAGATAAATAGTTGTGATAATGTACACGTGGCAGCAAACTGAAGGTGTAAAGGAAAATATACTGAGCCTGAATGCCTCGTAGAAAGGAAGATATAGCACTCTTAAGTCTGCAACAATACCTTGGAACCAAAAAATATATTGTTGGAGTTCAGGGCGAAGGAAGCTAGAACAGCTTGATACTTGATAACACTGTTCTCATTACCTACATCGAGGTCCTCGTCTCTCTCTACGCTGACAGGTTATTAATAGGCTACAGACACTTCTGTACCAGTAAGTCTCTTGATGTGATAAGATAATCTTGCCTCAGCAATTAATTGGTGTGATATTTCTAAACATCTGGATCCTGCTTACATCCCTTACGACTGCTGCAGTATTAGCTAGACTAGTATTTTCTGATAGACTGGAGATTCTATTTTGTTGATGTATTTTGTTTCGGTGATTTTTTTTCTTCTTCTGTGTTGGGGATGTTTGGTTCTATTCTATGTTGGGGATGTTTGGCTTTCCTCATGTTAAGGACGCTTGGGTATATTCTATGTTGGTGATGCTTAGTTTTACTGTGTTGGTGATCTCTGGTTTTGTTCTGTGTTGGAGTGTTTACTGTTCTTCTGTTTTGAAGATGCTTGGTTTAATTTTGCACTCAGGAAGCTCTAGGAGTAACACTGGGTTTGTGATTATGTGGCAAATTGGCGGAAGCGTTCAGGTGATCATGTCTGTATCAATGATGTCGGGGATAATTACGTGGTGGTGATGCGGAGGCGCTGGTACGTCAGGGATGATGTTTGGCTGACGAAGATTTGAGAGGATGACATTGAGAGAGGAGTAACGGGGATATGTCATGTGTTGATATGATGCTATGGTCTTTAGAGCCTCATTGGTGATGTTATGGTTGACGATGTACAAATAGTGATACTGAGTAGGATAGTCGTATGTGGTGCTGATGTTGTCGTAAATGACGTTGGAGTGAAATGATCTGGAGATGATGTAGTGGCATAGCAGCTGTTGTAGTTGCCATTTGTTAGTGGTGAAGGTGGAGAGCAATACGTTTCTGTAACGCTGCGAGGATATGGTCATATAATGATACGTTCGTGCAAAGAACAACAAGAAAAAGAAGAGAATAGGGTGTATGGTTGACTAACACGCGCACATATGTATCGAAGTACACTGGATATTTATGATGATATGAATTTCCTTAAAGGCTTAATTTTCAACGAGTGAATAAGGCTGTCCATGTTCTTACAAAAAATAATTAGAGGAAAAATAATAATTAGAAGGAAAGGGTTGTTTGCTGAATGAAACGGACAGAAAGATAATACTTTGAATACATAGTTCTCATCTACAGCACGTTTCCCCTCTACGTTCCTAGTAATCAGAGTAACTACCTCACACAATCAACGAAAAGATGAAAATTAAGCAATTTGGGTAAACAAAAAGTTGCAAGAGAAAGTTGAGTGAAAAGAAGATTTGTACGGGGCCTAAAATTGCTATTGAAATTCGACAGTAGCGGAAGAGAGAGAGAGAGAGAGAGAGAGAGAGAGAGAGAGAGAGAGAGAGAGAGAGAGAGAGAGCGGGGGGGGGGAGC
>JAUTXX010328030.1:0-13632 GCA_032273605.1 Panulirus laevicauda | reverse complement strand
GATGGACAGTTTGTGGTTTGTATGATGGACAGTTTGTGGTTTGTATGATGGACAGTTTGTGGTTTGTATGATGGACATATATGTTGATGTATGCTAGCTACGGGTGTGGGAGTCTAGCTAGAAGTTTGGTCATCAGGCAGTAGAAATCTTGGTTACTGATGCTGCTATACGAGGGGAGATTTTGATTGGATGAGAGAGAGAGGTCCTCGTAACGATGCTGGTTGGTTTCTGGGGTCAAGAATGATCGAGTGTCAGGGTCATTCAGGTCGTTAGTGTCGAGATATTGCCGTCAGTGAAAAAACAATAGAACTCTTTCATCTCTCAGTAATTGTGGCCCTTGAGTGATCGATTCCTACTGGAGTAAAGTGGCCCTTGAGTGATCGATTCCTACTGGAGTAAACTTCGTGGATACGACTATGGCAGATGTGAACACATTTTACCGGGTAAATCGCCCTTGATCCTGGATCCAATAGTTTTCTGATGTTTATTAATGACGTTGATCTTGTCGGGATTAATTTTGTAGTCATTCTAGGTAAGCAGATTGATTTGCTGGTTAGTTGATTTGGGCTTTAGGTCTGTCAATTACCAGTCGACTTCAAACTAAATATACCAACCGAGAAAACCTTAGAAACCTTCAACACCTTCTTCAGGTGTCAAGGATATTCTTGAGACCATATACAGTCTCGCCAAATTATATGATCATTGACAATTGTATTATTTTATTCTTAGGCCATCAGTTATTTTGAATGTATAACGGGAGTATCTTTGAAAAACCTTAAGATATCTTGTGCTATTATCGTTGAACTATTAGAATGTGTTTACTGTATGTGTATTTTGTCAAAATAAACTCTTATAACAGTAGCCCGAAAACCGTAGTATAAAATTTTGTAAGTCTCTCCTAAATTGTGCCAAGGATATTCGTTTTCTTACATGAATGGAGAGAGAGCCAAATATTGTCTGGCAGACTAAAGAATTTGAGTCGAGCTGAACAGTTAATCACATCTGACTCAACTGTAGTACTAGAACCGTGATTTTTCACCTTTATCATTCTGTAGATCGTTATATATAAGACGATAAACTTTTTAACGAGTAGCTTAGGAAGTCTTCAATGATACCGTAAATTTTCTGTATATTTCAGAATTCTTGTATACACTTTTATGTAGATTAAAATTGTCACAGACCTCATAATGAGTGTGTTCGCCATGAATAGAAAAAGATCAGATGTCTCGTGTCTTTTAGATCAATTTTCTAGAGAAATCATAATGCAGAAATTTGTGAAATAGGTAACTAAGAAGCAAGAGAGTAATACCTTTGAATCCAAACCCAGGCCACAAAATTTGAATGCTCTTCTTAACCGTAGCAAAAGTTAAAGGAAACAGAGCGTATAAAGTGTCTTAGCTTTCAAAGTCGCAACGATCATTTCGACAGGACCCAGTGACCTAGAGGCCTTTAGGATATTAGATATCATTCAGGAGTATCCTCCTCCTAGGAAAACTGCTTACAAGCAACTCAGAATAAGACTTTCCTTGTAACTATACTTAATTCATAAGTCACTCTGATTACCATAAATTCTATAAAAGGTCTTGGATCTTATGTGTATATAAATGATCGAATCGTACCACACGATTCACCGATTATCTGCCAAATGCCAGCAGAATATTACTCTTATCCTATAGCGACCCAAAGCTTGCTGAGCAGATGTTACTTTCGTATATATAAAGCAAGTGACACCCTAGAATTTGCTGCAAGGGCTATGTATATGTAGCGAGAGTATGTATGGTTTTAGAATTATGCTGAACATCTGAAGAAAGAACTCAAGGTTTATATCGCTTGGTGGTTGTAGAATGACACTGACGTCTTCAATGACCTTGGTGGCCGTTAGGTTTAAGTCGTCACTAACCAACTAACCATCATCTAGTGAGTAAAGTATCTGTTACATGCATAAACATTTGAAATGCACTCGGCGACCTACGTGAATTTTGTTGCGTCAAATTTTAAGAATTTGACGGAGTATCTTGCACAGGGTCCTTACACAAGTATATGCTTATAAGACGCGTCGGGTCGGTTGACATGCACAGATGCGCTTGGTAATAAGGGAAAATAGATAACGTAGCATTTGCTGGTTTGGAACCAGTAATAATATGCACTTTGAGGTTTGGAACCTTACATGCGATGCTTCTGTTTGTCTAGAGATATACACAAGAAGGCTTTGTAATCTGATTGTCTACGTAAGACATATGTGGTAGTTTGAAGGATTTCATACGACGTGTTTGGTAGCTTATACACGTACAAAGAATATTTCGAAGAAAAGTCAGTCATTGTATCAAACTACCAAATATTACCTACGATTAAAAGATTTATTGAGTCCAGACTGTGACGCATCTAATTTCGTATCCTTGCTTTGTACATTCGAAGAGACCAATGAATTGATTTTTTCTACACTTACATTCGAGTGGACGCACCCACATGCGTCCATTTGATCCCACAGATATTTCCAGTTAAGTACGTATCTACGTGAACCAAAAGTCGCAACACCTACGCCTAGAGAGAGAGAGAGAGAGAGAGAGAGAGAGAGGCCCGTATCAAGCTAGGGTCAGGGTCATCAGTAAGCTGATACAGCGTACTTAATCAAACCATGGATGGGTACCCAGCCTCACTGGGAAGGACACATGAGCTTCTAATGATAATCCATCAGTAACTGAGGAACGAAAGAATATATGATGGGGTTTCAATTTCAAATCATAACATCTATATTGCCATCTTGTATGTTTGCTCTAGCATAGGTAGATAGATCTTATAAGAATCGAAACTATAACATCATCTCTACCAGATCTGTTGATTTATCTACCAAGTCATGAGGTATCTTTAAGGACGGAGGAAGAATGCATGAAATAATATACACTTTCGGCTTTCAGAAGATGTCCTGTGTTCGCAAAGACCAATTCCATAATATGTTTGAGCGATACTACCTCTTCCCAAGCAAAAACTTAGGCTTTACGTATGTCTAAGTTGGAAGAACATTGGACGTAAGGTAACGAAAAAAAAAAATGTAGTTCCTAACCTTGGGTTCATGGACCCTCTGTGGGGTAGGTGAAGCTTCGTCAGAGGGTACATGAAGCCTCATCAAGAGGTACTCGAGATAAGTTTCGAGGAGCAAAAAAGTGTATTACCATTAGGATGTTTTTGTTTAATCACGTCATTGTTTTGGTACAAAGCGTCTTCTTGAAGGTGCTTTATTTTGGCACAAAGCGTTTGCTTAAAGGTGCATTATTTTGGCAAGATTTATTTGTAGAGAACTAAAAATCAAAATGAAACTGGAGGCATCATTAAGAGGGATAGAGGTCAGTAATATTTTACCACTGGTATAAGGCATCATCAGCTTATACTCTCCTGCCTATGATTAAAGTAATTACGGAATAGGTAAACACACACACACACACACACACACACACACACACACACACACACACCTGCACATGAATGAAGTAAGGTATGTGATGAAACTGTGAATGCAAACACTGTAAAAATAAGACGTATGATAGTAACATGAAATGTTTGCAATGGGACGCCACCACATCACTCGGGAAGCCATGTATGGAAATGGGATGGAGGGATTTACGGCGGCAGCAACACCTGTCGTTCCCATGAATCCCCACAATCACTCGGGTAGTGTATGTATCATCCGTTGGCAACAGCTGATAATGGCTTTAGGCTCGCTCAAAGTCCATCCCTTCGTTATCGCTCGCTGATTAAAACGATTATCTCTCGACCAAATAACTGATTGCATTCAAGGTCTTCTCGCCAAGGATCACGAATCAGCCATTAGCGTATTTGTGGATTACCTTCTCGTGATTAAACAGACCAATCAGGACTTCCAAACCTTCATCCCCACAGGGGAACACGGTTGCCCAAAGTCACGTAGTCGCAGCCGAGATTCTTGGGTAAGGGCGAGTGTACTCGACGCATCTAACAGCGCGTGAGAACGAGATGGCGATGGTTATCTCCTGCTGGCTGGGCTGTCTAGGAAGACACTTGAGAGTTAGGACAGCCACATGACTAAGGCAATATCGCGTGCACACACACACACTGTGTGTGTGTGTGTGTGTGTGTGTGTGTGTGTAACTAATTCAGGATGTCCTGTGGATTGCGATGGTGATTAAATACAGGTGAGCGCTTTTGAATTTTGTTCTAGTAACGTTTCGGCTTGTGCAGAAGCCTTCTGCAGAGAAAGGGAGTAGGATGCAATGATGCAATTCCATATATCACCTCGCGTTCATCCTGCTTCGTCGGACGCCGCATTGCTTTCCTTTTCCTCGGCTGGCCGAGTCTTCCACGGTCCCCTCTTGCGTTACCTTACATTGTGACCGTCATTTTTGTCGAAGATCATATATGCTGCAGCATATGCGAGCAGCTTCTAAGACTTTCCTCACCTGCTTTCTCAGTCATTTATGCATCACAGTACCTCCCTGCCGCGTTGTTAGGTGTCCATACTTGTCTATATGGACAAGGAACACACTTGATGTCCTATGATGTATGTCAGCTTTATATTCACCGATCATTTGAGCCATACTTCCACCTGTTTTCCTATGGTGTACGTGGATAATCATCCAGAACGTGGTATACCTTATACCACGCTGTCTTTGTTGATACATTTTTTTTTGCCCTTTCCTTGTTTTCAGTACAACACCTTCCTTCATGCATGAAGATGTTGCACCGTTCATCCCTGTCTTCTGTATCTAGCCATATGTGAGCCTTTCCTTGAATTGGAGAGTGTTGCATACCTCTTGTTGTCCATTGTGATGCTCTCGACATTCCCTCTGCGCCTTTGCATTATTCTATCTACCTTCTTCCGGAATTTTATTAACGATCCTTTGGGGTAACAACTTTTTGAACGCGCTTATGAAAAAATCCATTATCTTCCAAGTCCTCGCTGCGTATTCCAAATGTCTTCAGAAAGATCCCAGATGATTGACTACCCCAGACTTCATACTCTCATTGTGGGCCGACAAGATTAACGGAGATCATTTCTGTCGCACCACTGAAGAAAGTCTTCCATCACACTGCCCTTGTACTTCCTTCCCTCCCTCCCGGCATATGTTTCCCCTGTGGTTTCATCCCAATGCATGGCTCTCTTGGAGACGAGAATCACCCTTTCTACATGGCCTACCCAACTGGTCTGAAATCCGATGATCATCGTTTCAGTGTTGTGCTGGCGGTGTTGACCTCAGCGGAGACTTGAGTTTTCGTAACCTTATTTTCCCAAAAGGATGGCCATCAGTGATTTAAATGAACGTATGTGGAACTACTCCATTGGTTCGGTATATCGTCAATAAGGATTTCATGTCTCGCAGCCGTGAAGGAGGGGTGACGGGATCAGTGTCATATATATCTTGGGCTTAACGGTAGGCGAGATGTTACCGGGAGGGTACACACAGAGTTCAAAGATATATAGTCTGACCTCGAACCTGACCCGTGGCTTTTGAGAATCCCCGCTACAATCGCCTGACCCAGCCACTGGAGACTGTGCTACCAGACTACTTCAACTCCTCTCCATGGATGAGCAGGTTTCCATTGATGTGGATAAAGTGGGCTGGTGTACCGAATACATAATGGACAAGTCTGGAAGAGGACGTCTACACGACCGAAGGCCGATGGTGAGACCAAAGTGCTGGGCAGCCTCTGAAAATCAGTCCTCAACGCATCAGACGTTGCTCTGGGCACGTTGCATAAGAGGACAGTCAGTCAGCAAGCGTCGCATCGTTAATAGGATTTCTCCACAATTTATGCTTGGCGTTCAGCCGTATGAGATCAAACAGAGAGCCGTCTTAAGCTGTATGTGGTCTAAAAATCATGTGTCAGGCAAGTCTTTACGAGCGTGAGACAGATTGCATTTGTGTACGTTATGTAGTTCCTTGACGTGTGTGTGAGTATACGTATGTGTAAGGAGTTCGTGAGTTGGTGTGCGCTTATACCACTGGTAATGATTTTCAATATTCATCCATAATTATTTTAAAGGATACTATCTCCATTAACATTACTATCATTATTATTCATCATCATTACTACTACTATTGTTTTCTTGACTGACGCTGACAAAAGGCTGAAAATGTGAACAGAAAATGCACACACCGACAATGGGGCTACAAGAATTGGAGGGTATGTCACACGGAGTCTTTCCGCAAACACTGGGTTAAGACTGTTCTTGTAGCGGTCTGGAGGAGCTCAAATGAGCTCCACGTGGCTGTCGGCGCCGAACTGCTACTTTAGGAATAGGGATCTCCGGTGGCAGGAGGTAATGATGACGATGATGGTATATGATCTTTCCGAATCGCTGGTTCAGACAGGTGGTTAGAAGGAGTTGGAAGGATTATTGTGTTTAGCGCATGCTTCATAGGAAGACCGAGGATAATGATTTTGAATATCCTCTGCTTCACATTTTTTCCAATAGTAGGTCGTATTGTATGATAGATACGGAGGAAGAAGGAAAGGCGGGGGGAAACTTGGGTGACTTGAGGAAGTTTGAGAGTCGAGTGAAAGGCCTTGAGTTCAGGCGCAAGGAGTCAAAGTGACTTTAGTCTACGAAGAATGTGAGACACCACAGATGAAGAACTTCATGTGGTAGGCTGTCCCCTTAGGAAGCGCGCGTACTGCTTGACGACCCTTACTGAGGAAGTCGTCAAGTTGTGGACAACAGCTTTGATGATGATTGCCTGTTGGATGCTTAGGTCAAAAGTTCGAAAACGCCCGTAAGGTCATGGTCGAAAGCTTTGGTGAGGTCAGCGATGGTGAAAGACACAGAGGTGTTAAGTTGTAATCTAGGAAGCTCGCGCAGGGCAATAGAGAGTAGGAGGAGTTTCATATTCTTAAACTGTTAAGAGAAGCATTGAATTTGCAGTAATACGTGTGTAAGCCCAAATAGATATAAAACAATTAGGATTAGCTGGTGTATTATATTTGTACTTTTGTGTCAATGCATTGAGACGTAGTCTTTATCTATTGTACAAGCGAGAAAATATGTACATCATACTTCACCATCTTTTTTTATTCCACTGGTGGTGGTTGCTGCTGCTGCTGCCGGCACTTGACTGGTAATAACAGGTCCACTTTAGCTCGGGGCTTCCCTTCATTGCCAGGCAGGTCGCCCCCACCTCCCGTGTCGCAGTCGCCGAGGCTCTTTCTTAGCATGTGGGTCAACGTGTTGCTCAGGTCTCTCGTTGTCATTGCCCTTGGCTGACTTCTGGACTGTGTACCCTTATCAGTACAGGGGGGAACAACGACTATCATAGATAAGTGGGTTAGATTTTTGTCAAAGCTTAGGTTAGTGCAACAGGTCATTTATATGCATGTCTTCTGAGTATGATGCAATCATCGATACGAGACCATAAAGAACAAAATTCAGACTTATTGATTTGAGTCTGTTTTTGAAATACAGTATGAGTGATGTCATATATATATAACAGAGATCGTAAACCCGTTTGTTTACCCCTGGGATTTCTTTTACCTTTAAGGAGTTTCTACAGCACTCGGGAAGCCGGCCAAGTCCACTGGCTGGAACCAGAGGTCTTGATGTGTAGTTTTGTTGTGTAAGGAGAATGCAGGGCAATTTGAGCAAAAAGTGTTCTGTCTTTGATGTCATGATTGCATCGTGGTCATGAAGGGCGTTGTGATACATAACGTTGGTGTTTATAGTGTTGTAGATATGGGTGATATCACGAGTGTGGCGGTAAAGTTTATCTTATATGTCTGGGGAGTGTAGTTTCAGATGGGTGTATATCTGCTGGGATGGACTTCGATAGTGTGTTGTGCTTGTTAAGGAGTGAGGGAATCTCGGTAAAAGCTACCTAATTGTATAGGGTTAGTGGTTTGTTATGGAGTGGCTCTGCGGGGAAGGGATCTAGCACTGTTGCAAAGAGATGAGTGACAAGCATGTTCAGGCGGGTTTGAGCTGGGAGGATCTTTCTTTCGTTGTTAAAGTGCTGTGTGTTTATGGCTACAAGGCAGCTGGCGTTAATTTTGAATGCTAATATTCGTGTGGTTTGCAGCTTTCTTGTAGTTGCTTTAGAGAGAGTGGACGACCAGGCAAGTGAGACGTAGTTTTGGGTGGAGCGTATGAATTCTTCGTAAAGGATACTATGGCATGCATTTTTTTTTGTCCAAACATGGCACCAGCTAGTGTTCAAAGGGTATATAGTTTGTGTTTTGCTTTTGTGCTGATGTTCTGGGCGTAGCGGAATGAATGCCATGTGAGTCGTATGTGATAACTGACTACACCCGTAGCAGTTATCCACAACGGACCAGAATGAACATAAAATAAACAATACCAATATGAAACGCTCGTACTAGTCAGTACAGGGCTCACCTGCAATAGTCCTCCAGCTCGGGGCCTTCTACCCACCCGTGTTGGCCGTAGGCGTCGATCACAGCATAGTCGTCTGGAGCACTACGGCTCATCCTCCTCCAGTAGTCTGCCTGCCTTTGCAGATGGTGCTTATGACGCCCACGTGCTTCCTTATCCTCACTTAGTGTCTGTCGCACTCCGGGCTTCCTCGTCACTCCTGGACCTTGCTTCGAGTCTGGCCACTGTCCTACAGCCGTCATCTGTCTTACCCTACCTCCTGTGGTGATGCTCTCGAATTCGGTTAAATTGGGCAGTTCCTGCAGTAATCCTGCGCCGCCGTAACTAGAAGATCAGTCTTTGTATTGGTTACGTTATGACTATATCAGTTCTACATTTCATTGCAAATTCTAATGGGAAAATTATCCCCTATCCTACTCTAAGTCGATATCGTTATGACAGAAGTATCTACTAATGTGTAGTCTGTTCAGATAATATTAAAGCTGAACGTTAAATGCTTTCTTTTGGTAAAAGAAATTCTTTGTTAATCAACAACAATTTTACTTAAATCCCAAAGAATAGCTTTGCCCGAAAGAAAAATTCGGAAAAGGAAGACATTTACTAAGGCCTTGGTAGCGACAGGCACTAAACAGGTTTGTCGAAGAATCATATCTATTTTCATCTGGCCTGTTACATAAGGTGCCACATAGAATTTGTGGCACGTCATAAAGGAGAAGATACGCTATCTGTGAAAGTGATACAGCATAGGATATGACATCTCAGTATCAACACGTGCTCTTATCTTTACCACTGTTACTCCAACTTGTACCAAAAACATCAGCCTTGAAATCTCGACCTGCATCATTAAACATTCACATCTACTGTCGACTAACATATCTCTCCCTATTGCTTAATGTTTCCTTCGTGTCATTCTTAGTCATCTAACTCGTAATCATCTGACGTCTTCTTACTTTTGGTATTTACCTTTTACTTTAATGGGTCAATTTCTAATTCTATTCCATATTCTAAGGTTTGTTTAACCTATATCATTTTACTGTTTATTCAATGTAGAATTAAATGAGTTCCAGGAAAAAGGTTTAACATTCATGAAAGTTACTTGTTGAGTTATCACATGAAGTACACAATTATTATGAGAATCAAACTATGCCAGTTGACAATATACAGCTGATTTGACATTTCATTCAAATTGATTAATCTCTTATATACACAAGCAGAAACACTACACATAAACACGCACATTACATGTATACATGCTGGATCAACGGACATTTTCATACGCATGCACATTATAAAATCAGTACATGGAAACAATCTTGTCTATGTACAAGGGCGCATACGCACGCGTGTAGGGAATACATACAGGAATACATAAAAGACATCTCCCTACGCCTGGCCCACCCATGACCACCTACATATGTCTACAGACACAGAGCATCCCACCTGTTGTACAGCATCTCCCGTCGCAGGGCACTGCGTTTCGGGTACACGATCCGCTCCATGGTGAGGAAGTCTCGCTCCAGGTAGACGTGGAGACACACTCCCACCTCCTTAGTGTGCATGTTGCACCCCTCCACCAGAACTCCTGCTGAAGGACGAGTGGCGCCACATTATTGATAGCTGCTGTAAGATGCTATCTCATAAGAATCATACGTTAACCTGCAATATTATCCTTTACTTCGAAAGAGGAGGGAACCCTACATTAAGTGTATGGGTTCTACACTGCACTCTATAAATCATACCTTCTATCATTACTATTCACCTGCCACCAAATCATACCTTCTATCATTACTATTCACCTGCCACCAAATCGAATGCATGTTTTGCTTCTAGACTGAGTGGTTTCCCTGCTTATTGTAAGATGAAAAGGTCAATGTCAGACACAGTCCTCATTGTATGACCATGAGTTCGGGATGCTCGGAGCAATACAACTGCAACTCAATAGAATATAACCCAACAGTCTTTTCCAAGTTTTTTATTATTATATATGAACGAACTCTGGGGACAATTACATAATCTCATATCAAATTTGAGATCCTCTCGCGGAAATCAACAACGTTATCGCTCATAAGGTCAGCATGACGTGTGCATTCATGTGGCCTTACTATCGTCCTTCGACGACTTACTTGAATGTTAAGATTACGTGACGTTAAGTTACACACGAGGCGGGTCACAACCTGCTCCTCGTATCTGCCACGAACAACGCCTTCGTTAACTGCGACTTTGCAGCTTTTTTTTTTCTTAAGGTTTATTGATGTCGAGACAAACTCTCAGTTGTTAAATGAGCAGTCTACTCGGCAGGGAACGCACTTTACATTTTCTTATACCCACTGCAGCCGGTTTCATCGGTAACACTTTGGCCATACTTTAATCCTTATGTATCTATGTTGCTTAACTGATCTGCTCAGATTGATTTGCTATTACATTTTAGGAGGACCGTCTAGCTCCTCCAGCCATACTGTTTGTCTTCATATTGTACTCCACCACTCTGTGGTCACACTTAAGAGATGTCGCAAAGTTCATGAAAGTTGACTCAACTCTTGTTTTTCATTTCCTCTCAAGCTACGTCATAAATTTGCGTCGCTGCGAGTGGCAGGAACTTAACCCACGTTGTCAGTTTCTTATCTTCTCGAATGTTGTCATAATGAGTGATGTCAGCGTCACTGGATTTTTTGCTTAGTATATATTCTGATGAAGAGAAGTATTTCCTCCCTTGTGACGACAGTTTGTGTCTGTGGCTCAAACTCCCCGAGTGACTATGGTGTCCAAGCTGATTTTCTGAGAACAATTACTTGCATGGCTTCACCATGTCAACGTTGTGGGCGTTTTTTGTTTGCCAAGCTTTAGATGAACGAAAGATACACCTTTCAAACATATCTTAATGAATATCTGAAAGCAGTTCATTTAAAATCTGATTTGTTAAAATGCTCTTTGAAATTACAATTCTAAGGAAGATTATACACACACACACACATACACACACACACACACACACACACACACACACACACATGGAGCTGTTCGGCGCCCATGTCAAGATGGGTGCTTGAGTTATGAGGCATTTCCGAGGCCATATGTTGCCATTACCCCCTAGGCAACCCATCCCTTCTTAGACTTTCACATTATACAGCACAAATATAGCAAGAGAGAAGGCTGAAAGCGATACCAAAGTAAAGTTTGTTGTTTCATACACAACATTATTCAAGAACTGGAGAACATCCTGACGGGTTTCGTACTGGGAAATATCTTAAGGGAAGTAACTCTTCTGCAGGCATGTTGTAGGAAGCTGGCTCCCCAGGACCACAGTAAGGAAGCAGAAGACCGAGGTCCTTGTGGATGGTTGTATCAAGGATGCTACCAACCACCACTCGTGAACAGTTAAATGAGCGTTGTCACGGAGTAATACCACACATGAGGAAGGAATCTGCTTTGAATACAATTTTACTTAAGACGTGTTTGTCTACTACATTCTTGCATTACAATCAGCTGACATGTGGCACCATGGCTCCACCACAGCCACCAGGTAACTTGTAAACTAACATTGGCCGACGGTTCCTTACCTGAGAATGGAAGGACCAGCTCTGTGGATGTGTCATATATGTGTCAGAGGATGTGGATGTACCCATGGGTCCATGCAAGTCTGAACAGCACAGTAGAGAGTTAGTGTGGATCCACGGGGCAGTGGAATACTTGACCACTAAATCATCATGGATTCATCATGTCTGATTCCACAACAACTGTCGGCTGATAGTTGTTTCTTTGCTTACACCTCGAAGTTTTGGAACTCTCTGATCTCATGTCTTTCCCGATGCCTATGACCTGGCACATATTAAAAGACAGGTTCTTCACTTCCTCCAAAATTCGTAAATACTTTCCCTTGTGGCGTAAATACTTTATTGACATTGATGCACTAGAAGCTACTGAACTCCTTTTCTTCGGACTCTGAAAGCCTGTGAGCCTTATCAATTAAGAGACTCTACCCATAATGCTGTGTAATTTCTCTTGTCTTGTACGGCTGCCCATGGACGTACATGAATGTTGATTTAGCTTTCGTGATTGTGCTGACTTAACAAGTATTTTGTGTAAATCTATGTATTGAACAGAAAGGGCCCACACATCATCTCCAGGAGCAGACTCATAGGTTACTCTTCCAACCAAATGTATAAACAGATTCAACAAGTAATCTGTATGTATACAGATGAACATTATGTTGCTCTGTTTTCTTGTGTGGGTGCTGACGCCCCGTATGCTTGTGTCTATGTACTGAATACATGGAGACCTCAGTCCACCTCTATAAATTGACTTGTATATCATTCGACTGCCCGTATGAGCATGTACTGGTCAACAACAATTTGTGTGTACCTTTTTACTGATTACAAGAGCCCTTAGCCCGCCTCTGAGACCCAACTTATATATCATTGTACTGTCCACAAATGTGGGTACAGACAGACTCATCCTGCACTCGCTTATATTTGACGCCCCTCAGCCCACCTTTGTAACTTCCCTCATTCTAATGTGAATTTACACAACCTTATACACTCAAGTTTGTTGAGTACTTGTAGCGTCTTGCCTACGCCACAGTGTTTGACTTAGTAAATAAAGTGAGTAAAACTTACAGCTACCCCCTTCCCCACTCCAAACACACCCTGCTTGCTGGAACTTAAGGCGTAGATGGTTAGCCAGCGACATCATGCCTTTGACACAGCTGGCTGTGGCTGTGGCCAGTCAGATATCTGGTAACTAACCTTTGCTGTCATGCGGTTTGGGAAAACAGTGTCTCAGTGATTGAGGACTCGGCTGGGAGACTATTCTAAATGGTCACAGGACTGAGGTTGCTTTCCTGTTATTTACATGACACGTACTAACTTTTAAAGGCGTGTCGGAAATGCAATTCTAGAAATGCAGGTCTCTGGCTTTCAGGGTGCTGACTGTCTGCTGTGACAACACACGCTACACACTGCAGCCCCATCACATCTGCGAACACTCAGGGAAAACAATGGAACAATCGGTAATGAACACAAAACCAAAGTGGCCTGTGCTGACTCGGCCCACCTGCCACGGGCACAAGCCTCTACACCGCTACACATTCCTCCTCGGGGACCTCTCTTGGATCCCCCTCGAGTCCTCCTCGGGTCCGTCTCGAGTTTCAGCATTGTATAATGTTCATCACACCTCACTATCTTATTTCAGTTTTATTGCATAACTTCTCCAGGAGGCAGTGTGTCACATTCTTAACATAAAGAGATACATTTTCTAATAGTCAGATCAGTACAAACTCT
>JAUTXX010327810.1:0-13374 GCA_032273605.1 Panulirus laevicauda | reverse complement strand
GTCCAATATCACTTATAGATTTTCATGACTATAATGTCGCGTATATTTATGGCACTACCAGTCGCTTAAGAGTTAGTAAAGCACCTTGGTCGATCTTTCAGGCATGACCAAATCATGACAAACATACCTCACTCTTTAATTAGAGTGGCGTTACCTCCAATCCAGTCATGAATTACGTTCCAATAACTTTCCTATGATAGATCATGGTAACAGTCACTTGCACTACGGAATACTTGAATGAAACTCTACTTATCAAACAATTTAAACCTGTAGTGTATAGCGATAACAAAGCAATACCATTGTATACAAAAGATCGAATTGAGCTACGTTAGCTTCGCCAGAGTAACAGAGAATTTTCATTTGTTTCGAGATGAGGCTATTCCAATTCAAACTAGATTTATTTACTATAAGTAATTTACAAAATTATTTGTCTTCATCAACTTTTCGTACGAAATGTAAAGAATATCTGTGATAAATAATGTTGTTGGTGAAGAATACTGGTGAATATTTTACCAGTCTCGTCAAATTTTGCTGGAATATGTTAACGAATCTTGATCTGAACACAGCGGCGAGGAAAACGAGTCATTGTTGAAACAGATTCAGTGGCGCGTGGGCACCTTTCGGGAACCCGTGAACGTATACCCGTCTTGCAAGGTATGGATACTCTGTGGAATTTTATATATTGTCGTTCCCTTGTAATGTTAGATCTGGATAAGTTTTAGAAAACTTTTAACCGTTATGTATAATTATGTATACACAGGGAGAGGATTGTCTTTTAAACCCACGAGAACTTGTGTTTGTTTTGTGGTATGTTTCTATCCTATTGGATATGTAAGTGTAATTCAGTTATTTTATAGTTTCAGTTCATCTATTACAGTTCTAGTTCATCTAGACAAGTTTTGGGTAACTTTTAATCAAGTTCTATGTGTCATATTTGCTTTGTTACGTAAGGTGTTTTTCAATAGGCTTCAGAAAATGGCCTCAGAAATGTTCGAACCATAGTGTCGAACAGGATGACCGAATCATACGCCTATAGCTCGTTGATTCCCCTTCGTCCTGATATATATATATATATATATATATATATATATATATCACTTGGTAATGGGATAAACGGCTTCATTCGTTGTAACTGGGTCAAGTATACGCTAATTTCGTTTACTGTACGATCGTTCGTTTCCTTGTTTAATGATACAGTATTTCACGGTATAATGTTGGGGTCTCTGTACGACCGTTCTCCCTCCTCCTCCTCTCTCTCTCGTGCAATAATGATGGTAATTACGTTTCATTAGTGGCACAGGGGTATTACCCTGCGTGGAGGTGGAGGAGCTTACGAAATGATTTGGTCACCTTCACGACACTACGACCGTTGTGGGTACGTCCAATTGCTTCTCCCTTGCTTATGAAATGACCTCGTTTCATGTCATGGGTTAAGAAACCATGCATTTCAGGACATTTTGTTTGTAAAAAATCGATTCACTGGCGTTATTAATCAGGTTCCTTGTAATGATAAAGGTTGTAAGTAATGTTGAAATTTTTTTTCTAAACGATTCGTGGTATGATGAACGTTTTTATATGACAACCAGAGCTTTCTATGAGGGTAGATACTTCATGTGATAATGAACCTTTCTTCTGATGATTGGCTTTTCATACAATGATGAATAGTTTCCTGTGGGTAGGTACTTGTCATGTGATGGTGAACGTTTCATGTGATGGTGAACGCGTTATGTGATGGTAAACGTTTTATGTGATAACTCAGCGCTGCAAATGATAATCTATTGTAAAGTTCCTGGTTACAAGTAGCTGACATTGTCTTCAGGGAGGATGTGGGATTCTAGATGTGTGTGGATGTAACCATGATAAGATCTAAGGAGAAATGGGTATTATGTTCGAGGAAAGAGGCTTGGAACGAAGCAAAGTTCAAGGATAAATGGGAGGAATGATTTGGAAATGTCTCGAGAGTAAAGTCTGGGGTTGGTGAGGGAACAAAAGCTAAGGAAGGGGTAGCACTACTGCAGAAGCAGGAGTTGTGGGAGTATCATATAGTGTCGAAAAGTGAGATCTAGACTGATGAGGGTGAAAATGGGAGTCTATGGCAGAAATTGGGTGATTATTAGTGCTTTTGCACTGGCCATGAGAAGGTGATAAGAGGCAAGTGTTTTGGGAGCTGCTGAGTGAATGTCGGCAGTTTTAATGGAAGAAACTGGGTGTTAGTGATGGGTGATAAATGCAAACGTAATTAATGCGACAGTTCAGAGTATAACTGTGGTGCATGGGCTCATTCAGTAGAGTGAGTGGAAATAGTGAACAACTTGTAGAGTTGTGTGCTGGAAAAGGAATGGTGATTGGGAACATGCATGTATGTATGAATAGGATGGATGGTGAGCAGGCATTACTGAATTACGTACAAATTAAATGGCGTGTGAAAGAGACACTTTCAGACGTATATGTGCTGATTGAGGGTCAAGTTACTTAGGGTCTTGAAAGGAGAAACTTGGAACAAGTTAAGTGATTTAGATACCTTGGAGTGGACATAACGGCGAATGGGACCATGGAAGTGGAGTGAGCCATAGGGTGGGAGAGGGGTTGAAGATTCTGAGTAACATTGAAGAATGTGTGAAGAGATGTCATTGTGAGTATGTTTGAAGGTTTAGTAATTTCGAATAAATGTTATATGGATGAGAGCATAGGCTATAGATGAGGATGTGAGAACCTGTAGAAGCTGGTTCCTGAGTTTGGGAGAGTGTGTGTGTGAATGAAAGGAAGATTGTAAAGGTCAGTAGAGGAGAGAATGAGATACGTTGTCCACCTTAGGGGGAAAAAAATTGCCCACATGTATGATGACTTGAGGAACGGTAGTGTTTACGTTGCTCATAAGTTTCGCTGCATCCGCTAGGGGTCTGCGCGCACCCCTCTACCCCAGACCTTCGCTTCCCCACGCACCGCTGCTGTTAGCGGGTTTGGTTTATTCATTCCGTTACATCGGCTCCTCTCTTCTCATCCGGTGTTATTGGGATGGATGGGTCTAAGTTCAGCCGTTGTTAGCACGTCAGGTTTGGTTCATCCGGTGATGATCGGGTGCGGGTGGTTTGAAGGTCTGCTCATTACAGTCTCTCTGTATACCAAGGGTATGGATGGTTGCCACTGCCGGGGAGGCCCATAAAACACTGACGGAGTGAAAACATACAACGCGTCAGGGGCGGCCATGAAAATACATGAAATATGGAAATCCGACGCGAGATACAATAGATACGCCGGTGTTAAAAAATCGAGTTCATTTGGGCTGTGACTGGTGGGCGGAGGCGAGATCGGGCTTTACAATGTCGGGGCGGGACGTTCGATCGGTATCACCGGCCAGCCCGAGGCCTGGAGAGGGAGGGCGGGAGTGGAAGGCAAGGGGGAATGGGAGGGGAGATGGAGGAGAGTGGGGGAGGGTAGGGGTGAGGGAAGGGATGAAGTTGACATGGATGAGGCGGACATGGTCGAGGCTGAGGGAATGGGACGAGAGGGATGTACTACTGAAAGTCGAAGGAGACGGGAAAGTATGTAAGTTTTCCATTGTATTGTCCACCTTCATGGGCGCCCTGATTTGGTCCCTCGACTCCATAATGCCTGAAAGATTTCGATTAATATGATCACCTCAGAGAAGCATGGAGGAGCTGATGAACTTGGTCGTAAGACGGTCCTGAGGTGCCCAATAGACACTAGACCTTCTACCGCCTCCCTTCAGTGAGTCATTGATATGATAAATCAGGTGAATATCCCATACATATCAGACATCCGTGAACTACTTTCACTGCTTCTTTGTCTGTCACCAACACAGTGTTCCAGTCTCGTATGAATAAACACGAACCTCCTTTTCATTCCCTCCCGTACTGAACTCATCGTATAGCTTATTAGCAGAACTCATTCAGTTGCACGTGATTCCCCTTTCCTCATGCAAACCTCACATGGCTTATCGCAGAGCATAAGAATATCATTCATCCACTGATTATGATCAAACTTTTCTTCCTTTCGTCTCTGGCGTTGGAGAGCGATTGCCGCCTCTGTCGCCTCATGTATTTCCCCTCCATGTACTGTACATTTTTCCATTAAGTGGACCATGTAGCATTTCCATCCTTGAACACCTGCTCTGCCACACGCTAAGGGCAACACGCATCGGGGTCTACACTCGCCAGCACGCTAACAAAATGCCTCGTCAAAACTCATACGCACTGCTACAAATATACGAACATTGCAAATATATATATATTACCATCACACATGTCTGTACCATCAGGACACGTCTCTACCACCACACCTACCGTCTCTTGTACCATAGGAAGAGTCTGTACCAACACACACGCACCAGCTCTGGTACTATCTGAACACGTCTCTGCCATCATACATGTCATTCCTTGCACCACCGGAAAACCTTTGTACCATTACACATACCATCTCTTGTACAATTGGCACACTTCTGTACCATTACACATACCATCTCTTATACCATCAGCACACGTCTGTACTACTAACATGGACTGACACACCACCTCAATCAAGTTTCATTTCAGACTGTCATTAATAGCACACACACTCGCACATCCACACATCTGTACCATCGCTATATACCTGATTACCCGCACAAATGTACCACCACACACCTGCAATGCCATCACGCAGCAAACACACACGCACGTACCCACACCTCACACTACACAAATGTTTAGTCACAGTCACTGAAGTACAATACGGCAGCACACTTGTGCCAACACGACACCTGCACGAACACAAATAGGACACAATCATCATGATACATCTGCATAGCAACACATCTGAACCCCCAGCACACACGTGTAACACTACGGCTACAACTCTGTACCAACCCTTCACGCAAGTACTTTCACCTTATACCCAACGTTGCCACATAACTGCATCTTCATCACGCACGACAATCACACACCTGCATCACTTATGTGCCTATACTACCACACACACACACACGACTGCCATACGGCTACACTGAAACGCGCTCTTCGCCACCAACACGTACCTACACAACTCGACGTCGTTTGCTAAATCCTCACCTTCCCACAGCCGTGAACTGCAGACACACCCGTAACAACACAGCATGCTTGCACCACATGCCCATACCGCCATTGCCACGCGTCTTCATTCCCTCACACCTGCACCACAGTGCCTGCCTCGTACTTGGATCACCACCTGCCTGCATCATCACCAATTTACGTCACTACACACACACACATGCACACACGTCCAAACACAAACACACACACACACACACACACACATATATATATATATATATATATACGAACAAAGTGCATATGAACGCGCACCTTCATAGAACATACGTACATATAAAGACACATACACACACACAATCTGAATCAGGACAAACGAGTGCCATTTCAGAACTCCTTCGTCGCAAGCCCATACCACCTTGGATGACACCACACGTGCGCCTAGCACACTGCCACACCACACCAACCACACACCACCACCACTAATGACCATCAATAGCATCTTGGGTCTTTCGGTCCGGTTCGTAACCTTTCTGCAAGGCTATGATTAGCCTAAGGCTTGTATACCTCCATTACCTAATTGTAGTCTTAATCGTCCGGGTCCAGGTGTATTTCTGAACTCGAGGTATCTTTAATACTCGTTACGTTTTTTTTTTCTAAAGCAAAATATTTATTTCCCATCTCGACCATTATCTTTCTCTCGCTTGTTATCATAATTCTTCTTTATAGTTGTGCCATTTCATATTTCATTTCGACTGCTTTCGTTTACGTATCATCTTTTCTTTTCAGTTCTGCCGTCTCTTTTTCATTCTGATGTACTGCAGTGCTATGTGATGCCCTTCGGTTCTTTATTACTCTTGCTTTTCAAGCATTAGCATTAGCTCCCTTGTATAGCCATCCCTCCTCTTACGTTTACTTTCACTTATATTTCTTTATATTTTATTTTCTGGGCGTGGTGTTGATGTTGTGTGTGAGATTAAACCTCACGACAACTCGGGAGGTGCGGGGGGGCCTATGCTCTAGGGCGGCTCACCGCTGGTAGTGAGGAACCTAAGCCTAGGGCGTTGGGCTGGTGGTCACACCCGGTCCCCACGAGAGCCAGGCTCCCTCTCGTGGTATAAAGTGTTCGTGTCCAGTGCAAAAAGCAAATAACCACAAAAGTGCTCCATTTAATCTCTCAAAGGCAGTCATAAAAAGCTTCGTATGATACCATATAAGAAAATGACACTTGGAATTAAGTAAATGTACTAAAACTTTAATTACAGACAATCGGGTTGAATTAGATGAGCAGAAAAGTTACTTTAAACAAGGTTTGATATTATGGACCCATTGGAATCACGATTACCTTCGCTTAGATATGAGTGAGCACGTCTACAACACACTACAACCCGGCGTCAAGCGAAATATCTGATATGCGTAATAGATGACTACATGGGCGAGTCTGAATGTGCGCTGAGCAGCAAGTCGTATTTTTCGCTAGATCATCACCTGCTCAGGGATGATATTGAATTTTGAATAGTTCAGCACTTTTTTTTTTGTCCAGTATTGTTTCCTTCATGTTATAGATTCTGTTGGTTGGCTTATGAGCAATTTCAACACTGGGAAAGGTTGGCGAATGCCATACAATACTGTTGTATATAATACAATACAATGTCCTATATCATAATCTATTCCTCCTTTCTTCTTGTGTGCTTCAAAGGACTTAAATCTTATAGTTACGAGAAGAGTATCAACACAGAATATATATATATCCTATGCATATCTAATTACGCGAATTTTTTTTTTAAGAGCGTACATTTAATGTGGCGAGTTCTTGCACCTTCATCCAAAGAGTGTCGTAAATAAAAGGCATTATTACATAATCCTCGTAAATGGACACACACACTGTAAATGTTGTAAACCTATTTGCCTTTCATATTGACAGCAGACGTTATATCAATTGCCAATTACATTACACTTTATGACCCCATCAAACGAGGAGGAAAAATTAGATATATATTGGTGGACGTTTATTTTGCACACTCGGGCCATTTTTTTTTCTTTTTTTCGTTCTTAGTCACGCTAAATATTTGAAGCGGTACTTCCAAGTCGCTTATTTCGCTTAAAACCGGGCTAGCAAAGTCCTTTCGGGCCTACTGAACCTCATGATGTAAGGATTAGTGGCAACTAAGGACAATATCGTGTAACAAATGGAATATTGCGAACAGAAACTTGGAACTGTGGACAATCGGTGAAACACAAGTAAAAACTGGAAATAAGGAAAGGTTATAATCGTATGTTATCGCAGTGTTCCGAGCTTCGCAAGGACGTACAAACCTGAGAAATATTATAGATTTCTTTTGTTTTTGTCTCTGGAAGCATTACGTTTACTCCTCTAGGATATGTTATCTGCCTTAGTAAATAGATGGTCAATGATGAACAGTGGTCTTCGATCGTACGGATGTGGCTAATTTCATTTCTTGCTATAGTCTGAAAAACAGTCCTATATTGTTGCTCTTGTATCTGTCTACATTTTTGGGGGGCCAGACTAGAGTCACAGATGGGAAACGAATTTTGACATTCATGCATTAGCAGTTATACAAACTAAAGTATGAGCTCTGTTGAGCTACATAACGTAACTGGAGTTAAAAAAAAAAAGAAGACATAGATTCAATACTCTCCGATGACCTAAAGTCCAAGTAACCAACACATAGAAGGAAGAAATGCAGCCTAACTCTTAGTAGTCTTGGTTAGGACATTTGAATCACCCATGATAGTCGGTGGTGCAACCACTGTGATGAGAGAGATATATTCTCACCCATGATAGTCGGTGGTGCAACCACTGTGATAGGAGTGATATACAGAATAGGATACAGTGGCGAGCGACCAAGATTATTTCTGAACTCTAGTGAGAACCGTTTGAAGACCTTAACTCGTTTAGTTTACGAAAAAGAAAATTAAGATGTGAGTTTGATCAAGTTCTTTTGTATTTTAGAAAACGCTCATAGTCTTGATCTAAGTAGCTGGCTGAGGCTGGATCTGTCTCGTTTCACTCGTAGTTATGGATATAAACCCGTGGGGAAAGCATTTGCCTTGCTTCGTATGAGGAAAATTTCTTCTCGACAACAGTTCACTATACACAAGGACTTACCAACACGAACATTTGAAAGACGAAGATAAAATAACTTTAAAAGTTTGACTAAATGAACAACTTCGCTATAGATATACATGCAATATATATGCTTCGGGTTATCAAAAAAATTCATTTCCTTGTATGTTGATCAGAATTCCCCCACAGGTGCTTTGGTTATCAGTTTGGTCGTAACTTGTCCTTTGGCTGAATTTGGATAGATTAGGTTGTCAGCTTGCAGTAACGGGAACTAGTATTTCATAGTTTTAGAATATCTATTGACTAGATGTACACAGCATGGGTGAAGGGCACATATCTAAGGGGTAGGTGGAGGCGAGAATAGAGCGTATTATGGGTACAGTGTATTGATATAGGAATACCTACTCTCCTTGTGCCACATTACTCGCGAATGTATCGACTTGTGCTGTGTGGAGATGCATAGTATACACAAAAATGCCAAGGAATGTGTGACTTGAGAAGGGATATCATATCGAATCGTCACTGAAAGTTTAGATCAGGTCAAAAGAGAGAAGTCGTATTGCTCCTTCCCACAGCCGTGTATGAAGTGCGGGAAAAATGTTGGGTTGAAACACACTTACCCCGATCAATTCTTTCTTGCCAGCCAGTATATGGCCCCCCTAACCTCTGGACCGATCTCAAAATATCGTAATGATGGACGACAATTTGCAAATATTCAGCGAGAAACTTGGACGCTGGCAAACCAAGCCTCCCACAAATGGTTCAAATTACTTAAGTATGCAACAGCATTGTTGGCGGAGGCCGAACATGCACACAGATGATGACTTCTTCCAAATTGAAAGTTTTTAAGACTAGTTTCACGGTTTCTCGTCTATAAACAGACAACATAATCCTAAAACTGTCCAGCATAATTGATTTGAAAGTTAAAACGACGAAAATGGAGTAAGCAATGAGTTGTTAGACCATAGATTTAAGAAAAAATCGTCCCAGAATATTATTCAACACAGTGAACCATCTGGAACATTTCCTATCGAACGTTTACTGTACCGAAATGATGGGTCAAATGAATGTGCAAAAACGATGATAACATATGAAAATGGAAAATGTCATAAAAGCTTGTTGCTGATTTCGTAGCCTTGATGACAGCGACTAGTTCTTTAAAAGCGTCCAAGTCGATACTTCAAAAACTCCCGATATATCATGTCTTTATATTTCATCGGTGATTCGCTATCTGCGAAAGCGAAGTAGCATCAACAACAGATGACTGAGATTTAGAGGGGTAACATATCTTTGCTTAGCTCCTTCCTCTGTTTATGCATTTAGAAGGTAATACAGAACGGGAAGGGTTTCCAACCCTCCTGCTACCGTCCCTCTGAACTCTCCTCCTACGACACTCGGGAGAACCTTAGCTCGCTACAGGTACTCGTATAAAGAGGTCCTCTATCCGTCCGAGTCCCTTCCTTATAGTTTTAGGGAAACTTAAAGAACGTCGTTGGTGTGGAGTCTTCGCCATTCATCTTGTGAGGGGGGGCAACTCATTAAGGAGGTATTAGCATACTGGGCCGGACGGGACGGACCCTACGCCTGGCAACACCACGACATCGATCCTCGCCCGGGAAAATTGCAGTCATTTACCGCGTATGGACGAAACTCTTTGCATGAGCCGAGCGCCGGACTTTGTTAGCTTCTCCTAATGATCTGAGTCTTGTTTACTCCCCTGGCATCCGTGGTCGCCACGTTGGCTTTGAAGAATCAGCTGTTGGACTGAACTTCAAAATGTATTACTTCGAATTATGTGATATAATATATTCCCGACGTGCAAATAGGTATGAATTCTCTCGATGAGGTTTATCAAAAGGACTGAATTAGTATGGATTGTTAGATTGTTTGACCCTTTTGATCGCGTCGGGACGACCGCCATGTACGACGGTACGACCCTGGGGTATAATGACGTCACCTTTTGGGCTGACCCGAAAGGACTCGGGTCAAAAGCCGGGCCCATCGTACCCCAGGGTCGTGTTGTCGTCGTGCTCGAAGAATGAACTAACATGAGGAGGAACTGGAAAGCATGACTCCTCAAAGGAAATTCTGCTTAAACTTGATGAGGATATCTTTTTATTTTTCATTGTTAATCCGCGTTTTATCTGAAGACTTTCCCTTTATCTCCTCTTTGTCTCTCTCCTTATGCATCATACGTGTCCTGTTCATTAAGATTTTTCTTTTTTTGTAGACGGCTTCACCTTAATCCCCTTTCCTTCGTGTTCATTATCACCATTTTTGTTGGTTTTCTTTAATTTACTTTCCCTATTTTTCCGTCTTATCCTTTATTTCCTGATCTCTTTTTTGTTTTCTTCTGCCCCTTTTCTATTTAGTTTCATCTTTTCCTTGTTTTTCATCTTCATTTATCCTCACTCCCTTCCTCTTTCATTCCCTTTGCTTTCTTTCTCCTCCCTCCACTCTCTTCCTATCCTATAACTCCTCCATCTTCCCTTCTTTTCCCTCAAACTTTCCCTTCTTTTCCTTAACTTCTTTATTGTGGTGTCCATCGTCTACCACTCCCTCTCCTCTTCCTCCTCATACTTCCCTTTGATGCAGGTGGAGTTCGGTGGGGCCCACCGCAGTTCGATGGGGCCTCCACCCCCGTTAATAACAATGGTACACTGACGAAACTTGTACCAATCGATGGTATACACCTAGTGGGATATGTGTACATGTCAATATCGGAATGTAATACGTGCTCAGTTATTTTTTGTTTTCCTTTCGCTACGACGCTGAATAATCCGTGAGTGGGTGGAATATTTTGAAGAGTTTACGACAATGAATAATCCTTGAGTAGGGTGGAATATTTTGAAGGGTTTACGACAATGAATAATCCGTGAGTAAGGTGGAATATTTTGAACGTAAGTTTACGACAATGAATGATCCATGAAGAGGCAGAGCATTTGATGAAGAGGGATGATTCAGGCTGGCGTTACACTAAAAATAACAAAGTATCACAATAAACTAAGAAGGTAGGAACTGTGGGGAATTTAATTCAATAAGCTAAGAAGGTAGGAAGTGTGGGCAGTTTAATTCAATAAGCTAAGAAAGTAGGAAGTGTGGGCAGTTTAATTCAATGTGATTTATAAATGTCATTCTCTCTCTCTCTCTCTCTCTCTCTCTCTCTCTCTATTACAGCGTACCTGATGCAGATATTTTTGGGATTGTAGGGAGGGAAAAAGTCTCAAGAAATGTGTTCATTATCGTTTAACTGTGATTAATCAAAGCAGTATTTAATTAACGTTAACAGGATTTATCGTTTAACTGAGATGGATCAAAGCAGGATTTATCGTTTATCTTCAGCGCACATTTGAACGTACAAGTAAGCGCCAGGCCCTCCTGCAGGAAACATTTCTATGATAACACTGAAATTTGAGGTCAATTGTCGACCTCCTTGGTCAGGTTAAGATTCAGATAGTTTTTCTTGATATATTTAATTTTGTAGTTTTTTCTTGACAATTTTATATGTTTTATATCACCAAATGCCACATTTCCCCTCAGTTTTCAATGTCATACGAGCTAGCAATTGCCGTGCGATTGGATAAGCATAAAACATTTTGCGAAGTTTCATATATATTCTGGTGATTGTACATCATCGCAAGATATGAGGTCTGTCAATAGCCGTATTAACGGGGCGACAAAAAAAGTTTTTTTCTTCTATTTTTGAGTTGATTCTATTTTTACTTATTCTTCGTCTCCTCCTTTTCCTACCTTTACTCTTACCTTCCTTTTCCTATCTGTCTCCTTGTATCCTGCTGCTGCCACAGTTTTCGCTATTCGTAAAATCCACAGTGAAAAAAAAGAAAGAGTCGAACAAATTCCTTTTGTGAGGAAGACAGGTGAGAATCGCGACCAAAGGATCCAGTCGCCATCAAACGGTGTTGTACCCCGCCTGCCCGCCGATACCTCGTTGTTTATGACCGTGTTATCGGTCTGTTATTTATAGTCTGCTGGGATGGGTTCTTAAATGTATTATATATATATATATCTTAATGCCTCGATACTTGTACTATTACGTTTGAAATGTTTTCCGGTGATAAGGGATTACAGAATTATTTTTTAGTAGTGCCTTTTCACGTCGACTTCGGGAAATGAAAAAGATTTGTCTTGTGTTTTCAACGCGAATTACGTCTTGACGTTTTGTGATCTGTTATATCTAAAGCAAGACATTTATTATTGGAGTTCCATGTCGGCAAACTTCTGCCTTTACCGTTTTGTTTATCCTTAACCTAGAATGTTCATACTAGTTAGTATGAATATGCGTAGCTGCAATCATGAGTCCTGCTTGTTGGAGAGCATCATGGGATATATACACACATCCATATATCCATGAGAGAGTGAGGTGAGCTCCGTTTTATATAAAGGAGGAGGCTGGGTGGATTCTCTGTATCTGAATTGCCAGAAAGCATTTGACGCTAGCCACTTACGAGTTTGATAGAGAAACTGGATGGAATTCCAGGTGGGAATAAGAAGACTTTCGATGAGCTGAAGATTATCCCAGTGGAAGGAAACGAAGGATGGGTGTCGGATGAACCTCCTGGAAACGGGTTTGGTCACCGGTGGAGTGCCGCAGGGTTCTGTTCTGAATCCGTTGCTCTTCTTGATCTTTGAAGAATCGGACTCCTTCATGAATATGTTTGTGAATGCTGCATTGATATTGAGGGAATCTAGAAATAAATGAGGAATGCATGACCTCGTACGAGAGCTGATCTATGACGAGAGGTTGGAGGTAATAGATTTGAATAGTATAATTGTGGACAAATGAGATGAACTATGTAATGAAGTTGTGAATTTGGAAAAGTTTAGAAAGCTGTATAATGATAGTAAGAGATGTGACCTACGGGTGTAATAATCCCTCTCATTACAGTTCAAATGAATAATCATAAATAGATAATTACACACAAACACATGCATACAATCGCTTGCACGTGGACTCTTACACACACACACACACACACACACACACACACACACACACACCCACCTCTGACCTCACTAAAGCTCTGACTGCTGCTAATTGTACCTTAATTGATCGTTTCCATTACCTGGCAAGAGTCGGTAACTCCATTATACCTTGTATCCTAATCCTCGAGAAAATCGCTTCGAGGGCTCCTCGGTCGAGGTCCCACTCCATCATCCATTTTCTAATGCGACTACAAACCTCTCGCAGGTCTTCCGCTCCTAATAACTTACGGTCAACATCACCTGTGCTCTGTGGGGATT
>JAUTXX010327478.1:921-13637 GCA_032273605.1 Panulirus laevicauda | reverse complement strand
TACCTTTTAACCCCCCCCCCCAAGTCTTATGAGTGCTGCAGTAGCCCCGTACAAGAGGATCCTGGGACTGATAGGTAAAAGGTATATACAGAATATATGTATGTGTTGCATTATGGACACAAAAATTAAAAATTTATCTTATACTGACAATTTTCACATAAAAATATGAAATAATACATAGAGATGAAATAATGAAGCTGGACTCTCATATACAAAGTGATTTTGTTTAGTACAGCAAACATTTTTGGAGTACTGAAAGAACTCAACTGAAAATAAAGAAATAAATAAAGACTGATGAGGTATGAAACACCTGAATAATAATGACTGGTTACACTCTATAAATGACATAAGCTCCAGCTCACCTGTACATAAAATCATAAATGACACAGTGAGCACTCATTTCCTTTATTCAGGCACTTGTATCTTCCTTACCACAACATGCATTTTTGCAAAATCATATATAAATGTAGCATATCCTTTCTATTATAACCTCATACCAACTGAAGAAACAAATCTAAGCATTGGTTAATTTCCAAATTGAGGCATCATGGTAACTAAGATACACAGGAAAAAAAGAAAAAGACAACATATCAATCATTATTATACCAATATGTTCCAGCTATCTTAATACTGTCCAGGTGCACCTGATAAAAGCAAATAGCTATTTTCTATAAAACTAAAACTGAGGCCATTAATATGAATCACTATGTTAATACAGTAAATTCAAACGTGTAACAACAAACATGATAATCAGACATCTGGAAACCATGTTCTTAAATAACAATCATTCACATGTAACTAGACAATATCTCACACAGTACTCTAAAAATTGCTGCTAAATTAATACCTTCAGTGTGTCAAATGAATACGGACCTGGAATTGATGTTCCTGCTTAAAAATCTGCATGTTTCCAGACTCTTATATCACCAATATTTTAACACCAAATAATATCTGATCCTAAATAAACACAATTCTGGTAAGGACAAACATGAATTTCATGCCCTGCAACATCTATAGGTATAACCACAAGCAAGCAAATCATGTCTTAATGAAAAGTTTAAAATTCATTCACAATCAACTTGAAATTCTATTATCTACAAACACAACATATGTAAAAGATTATACTCTTCTACTTATTTCTGCTTTAACAGAGAAAACAAATGCAAAAGAGCATCACACTCACAGCCAGATATTGAGGCCCAAGTGCGACCAGGTTGTTAGCAGAGGAAACGCTCTCTCTTCCGCGCTCTCTCTCTCTCTTCAAGCAGACAGAGAAATACTTAGCAATAATCATCCCTAACATAGAACTAAGTGTGAAACTGAAAAAAAATATGCAGACACTGTGCATATATTATAGTACATATGTCTAAAAACATATTACAATGTTGTCAGCTTTAAAGAAAATAATTCTGATCAATGAAAGAGGAGCATCTCAATTATCTTAAGCAAATATTAGGGTGAGAAACAAAAACAAAATGCATTTTAAGTATACTATATAAAAATGTTTATCAAAAATTCAGGGCATGTAGAAAAAAGAACTGTATGCATATGAATCAAACAATATCCAACTTTTGTCTGTACTATCCCACAATGATGTCATAATAAGTCATTTTTACAGCAAACATAATTTTCTCTATTAATTCCATTTGTCATCTTATGCTGGGTGTATAATCTCTTGAAAAAAAGCCATACAACAATTATCATTCTCTCTTCCCTACTATGATACATACAATTTAAAACTGTATTCTTATATGTAATTCTTACAAGTGCTATTACCAGAATCTGTCTGCTTGAGGTTAAACTGCAAGTGAAAGGTCACTCTGGTGAGGCTGTATCAGTGACAGTTGAAAAAACTTGTGGCATATCAAAGAAATTATGATTTCAAAGGAGTCCATCCTGTCCTTGCTACTGAGAATAGTCTTGCCTTGCTGCAGGAGCCCCTAAAAAGGGTCCTTGGCAACATTAGGACCCCTTGATAAAGGAACCCTATGGTAATCATATATAAAATCTTGTAAGAAACTTTCTTTGTACAGTAAAACACATTTTCAATTTTCAGTTTATGCTGTACTGATGTATTTATTCTTTCTTTCAACCAATTCAATATTACATGCCTTAGCAAAGTAGCTTCAAGAGATGAGTGAGCTTACCTTAACTACTTCCTTTGTTCCTTCTTTTATAAGGTAACAAAACAGGAAGAGGATTTACAACCCCAGCCCCATCTTCAAGCGACTTCTAAAATTAAGTATTCTTTCTTCCCCATTCATGTTTGCAATTCTTATATATTTCAAAGTACTTTTCAATCAATCCATCTTTAATTTTCATAGAAACTAGGAAAACAGCAATAATATTGTATCCTTAAATGTTAGGATAAAAGCAATAATCCTGTATCTTTAAAAGTAATTCTTAAATTAATGGTACCTTTGTTTTTTCAAAAGATGGTAATAATTTCAAAATTTATCTACATATCCTACTCAAAAATCTTTCTACTAAAATGAATTTCAGAGGATGCCACTAACTTCAATAGGGATCTATACATGAAGGGAAAGAAAATCATGTTTATATAGTAAATATTTCTAGTGATCAAGGTTATATCTTAAGAAACTTAGTAAAGACAATAATTGTAAATATATCCTATATCAAAGCCTCTCTTTTACTTTCTTGATTGCAAATTTCAAACAGTTGCAGCCAGAAGGACTTTAAATAAAGTTCAGCATTTATATACTAAACTATCTATCTGATGACATGAGAAGCTATGGAATGACTGGCATCTAAATAAAACTAGGTACAAGCAATCTACAATATAATGAATGAGGGATTTGAAGAATAAGCCTTTTTTTAAACTAAGACAAGTCAAGGACTTATGGTTCTCAGAGGCCACTGAAACTCCAATTGACCTGTTATCCCAAGGAATGTTCTTTACAACACTGCACATTCACAAAAATTTTAAGAAACATATTTCAAGTCCCATAGATGTGTCAACACACAATCAAGCAACAAGCATCCATTGTTCCTAAATTAAGGTATATTTAAAAGTTGAAGTCTAAAAACAACCCAGATCTTTTATGGCACAAAGACAACATTTGAGCATCAATGATAAAGAGGCCAACACCTGATGGTACGGCATGTTAAATATGCCAGAAGAGAATGTCCAACTACATTAAAACTTTTATGTTCTCTCTTGACTTAGTCCAATGGATTTACTCAAACCATCAACAAATCCAGTGTTAAAATAAACCATGGATCTCAGCAGATTTTTCTTGGTGGATCAAAAATCCACAAATTCCCAAAGCTCTTGTGGAAAATCTCTTGATCCATTCTAGAACCTTAAGAGCCCTCCTTACAACCCAATTAAACCTGCAGGAAGTTTTCACTGCAGTCTAGAAGGACTTTGGAACTGGATACTTTAGAAGGTGTAGAGCCTTATAAGCCATCATGACACTTCAATCAGATAAAAAAAAAGTCAAAAAGTCAGTCTTTAAAGGCAAAAATGGGTATGCTTGATGGAACAGCAGGTCTGTCAGTGCTGTATGAATGCAAAGGCATAGGCCTTAGACAAAAATATTAAGAGGGTGGGTGTTGAAGATGAAATGTTGGAGGACAATATGTGGTGTGAGGAGAGTTGATCTAGTAAGAAATGAGAGGGTAAGAGGGGGGTGTGGTTGAAAGAGGAGTATGTGTATGTGTATATCCGTGGATGTGTCCTCCTTCATGTTTCCTTGGACTACCTCACTAATGTGGAAAAAAAATAGGACAAAGCACTGTCCCCTTCCACAAAACAACTCAAATATATCAGAGACCACTTATTTGGATGATGTGATCATAGGAGGCAAACCTCATTCAAAATACCTTGACTTATCACTGTCTTGCAGTTCATCTCATTCATGAGATCTGATGATTGCTAAGTAAAATATAATAAGCCTCTACAAAGTTCTAAGACCTCCATGAAAATCTGCCAGTTGGAAAGCTATCAGACACTCATATAGGTAGAGGACAGCTTATGTCCATTTGTCAATGAAGGAAGCATAAAATACCCTTGCGTTTGATGACTAATTATAAGGTGAAAAAGGAATAAGGTGTTCTGGTTCCACATGATGGTGCTGGGATTCAAGAGAGTAAAACCTTGTTCATTTTGTAACTCTGTCTGCCTGGTGAACAAGAGCTAAGGAAAGTAGGGCATGACCATTATTGTCTATTTTGCAAGTAAAGTTTTCATGTGACTAAGGGCCCAACACAGCCAGGCCAATAGTTAAAAACCATAAGTCCTCAGTTCACATACAGGCTCATAATATCTTCAGAGTTGGAGGTTTCATCTGTTTCTAAATAATCCACTTCCACTGAAATAAAATCTCAAACCTATAGATTTATATATGCAGTTACACAATAACTTCTTCCTATCTTTGCAGAAGAAGAAAATGCTTTAAACAATGATGAGCTAAAATTAGTTAGGTTTTGAAAAACCTGTATTCTATAGAACCTTTGACTCAATTCACATTCATATAGGGCAGATCAAGTGCTTATATAAGCTATGCACTCTGTAAGGATTAATTTCACAAGAGGTGGGATTACCAAGACTCAAAAAGCACGGAAGCCCAATTCCCTAGGGAGGACTTGCGAACCTGCTTCAATAACATGAAAAACTAAAACAAGCTTTGTTCTGAGCATTAGTGTGAAAAATGCCCTCTTTAGAAAAAATAACCCAAAAATGATGCTCAAAAAGTGAAAAACAGGTGGCACTTTGAATATGTAGTAATCTATTTTGAATTTTGTAGAATATGATTTTATCTTTCACCAGGCTGTCATTCACTTCTGTATTTCCGATAGGGAAAAATATACGGATGACCATCATGACATAAATAAACTAGTCAAATTCTTTACCAATTTTTAGAGGTTCCATCTAGTTATATTTTCTTATCACTGTGATACAGCCTCACAGCTATGGGTATTTCTTAAAAATTTCAAACTTTACATACATTTTTATAAAAATTTCACTGCTTTTGTCTGAACCTTTTTTGGGGGTTATATCCCTGAAAAGGGGACAGAAGATTTTATCAATACAAATGAGTTCTAAAAGTAACAATGAAAAAAGGTAAGCATTCGTTTAACAGCCAACATTCCTTCATAATCTTAAAACCTGTAAAAGTTTCTGAAGCTCATACCAGATAAGCTATACAAAAAAAATAGCATGTGGCTCAGTTCAACTGTTCATCTACATAATCCTCTTTTCTTATTCAACCTATCTACCTTGCTGTCTACCTGTCTCCATGTTCTGATTTCATATTATGACTAACACCTGTGACTTCACTTCACTTATATTCAGTTATACCCAGAATTCTAATAGCATTTTTGATTGTAACTCCTTATCTTGAATTATAGTCTTTTACCAAAAAATTCTAAATTATGTCCCTACCTCTTTTTTTTCCATTCACTCACTCTTTCAATCTGTTATGTAATGTAATTTAGATATAAAGCTGTATAATGATATTAGAAAGTAAATTTTGTATCAGAGTTTGTTATGCAATGTAATTAACATATAAAGCTGTATAATGATATTAGAAAGTAAATTTTGTATCAGAGTTAAAATTTAATGAAATGGAGGGCACTGGCAAAAACATATATTTCACACCACATTAAGCTTTCTAAGACCAATCATTTTCACTCACAGCGAGGTACTGAGGTCCAAGAGCAGCAAGGTTGTTAGCCGAGGCAACATTCCAGAGGTTTTGAGTCACTTGATGGAGACGTTTTGCATCCTTTTCCTTCTGGGTGTCAGCAAATTTCACCACTAGCGGAGAAGAACATCCCTGTGAAAGTAATAACCATGAAAAGTAAAGATTGACTACACACAGAATCTAACATCAAAGTGATTTTGAAAATAACATCAAAAAAGATTGAGGGTGTCTGTGTTGGAGAATATGTATGCCAGCAAGCACTGCATCACCCATCTACATAAGGCCTTATATTCCTGAGTCCATGGGGAAATGAAACACAATAAGTTCCCAAGTATTTCATTTCCCCGTGGACTTGGGAATATACTTGATCACATGCTCAATTGTGATCCTTTCCGACATGGCCTAATATCTATCTATCTTTTTTTTATACAGTACCAGCTTGCCTTTACCACCTTAGCAGTGTCAGAGGATAATCATCACTTGGCTCTTTCTATTGTTTCTAATCTTATAAAGAGATAATCAAGAAGTGGGGGGGATACAGTTGCCCTCTGCCAGTGGCCTGTAAGAGTGACACAAAAGGATAAGAAGTAGCACCAGAGTTCACCAGTTATGGAGACTTTTGCAATTGCCATCCCCTTGAGGGAGTTTCCAGAGGGAATGGGTGTCAGACATATACAAACAGAACTGTTTTCCAAGTCCAGAAAGGACAGACTGATATATAAAGCACACAAACAATATTATATAACTGTATACCTAAAATGAATATCAAATGAACTGAAACAGCTTAAAATCAGGTAACAACAATCTACCTTTACTTTCTTAAGCCTCTGGCTCTTTTCTGAACACAGTATGTTTCTAGTGATAATCAACCCATGTGCACCTCCTGAATTTTATTCTTTACCCTTAGGTCCCAATGAATGAGTCTGAAGATTTCTATCCTATTTAATGTCATCAGTTCCTTACGTGTAAGTTCAAAATAAATGTTTGCTGAGTTGGGAGAGAAGCTTATCATCCAGCTCCCAAAGTCTCCCTTCAATCTTATAATCCACTGGTTCTTTCTGGTATGCTGCATCATTATCAAACATATATAATTAACAAACAAGATATTCCAGAAATGTCCTCTTCAACAGTCTGTATAGAAAGGTGATTGAAAGATTTTGTCAAAAAGAATAATAGAGTATCTATTGGCAAAATAGATTTACAGAATGCAACAAAACAACACACCCTCTTAGAGTCTCTGCAACATCTGAACTTCGTTTTCTGCATTTTCAATTCAGCTTTGTCTAGCGTGGACATGGAAAGATCATCATATATCATAATGTGGAGATGGAAAGATTATCATACATCATAATGTGGAGATGAAAAGGTTATCATACCTCATAGGTTTCATAAACATCAGCATGGATCCAGCACCGATCCATAGCTGGATCTCATCATATGAGAAAGGTATGATGAGGGCTAGAGAACTAAAGCCTTATGCTCAAAGAATCAAGAGCTGCAACTGCCTAGTTAACACACCACCCAAGTTAAATTTTTCTATAATCTTCTAGTCTACTCCAATTTACATGAGGTGGATTACATGCATACAGCCTCTCAAATCACTCATATATATCCTCTAACTATGACATTGTGCTGCAATGAACAGAGGCATTAAATTTCATATTAATTCAAAGACCACCCTAGACTTTAATGAGGAATCAATGAGGGATGCTCTGGACCTCCTGTGAAGATTCAATGGTTCCTACCCCTTAATGAATTCCTAGTTCATACTTGATTCCATCACTTATCCTTATATTTCACTAACAGCCTACCATCAAAGCTGGAAAAAATGCAGTGTATCCCAGTCACCCGCAAATCATCAAAGAAGGTAAACACACTTCACCTTGGCAAGATGCTAGATTTAAACACTCACAACTGCAGTCGCTTTTAAAATGTATAATTTCACTTATATCATTTTTTATCTTTGCCACACATTAGGTTATTCTAATGTATTCATATAGTTATTTTTTCCTATTTTCATACTTGATCGCCGCTTCCCGCATTAGAGAGGTAGAACCAGGAACAAAGAAAGGCCACATCCATTCTCTAGCTGTCATGTATAATGCAACAAAACCACAGCTCCCAATCTATAACCAGGCCCCTTTCCATGGTTTACCATGAATGCTTCACATGCTCTAATTCAGTCCACTGACAGCACACCAACGGTTATAGTTGCATTAATCATCTGTAAATGATACTGAAGGCTCTTGTACAGTGACAATTTGCAATGGCAACATTCAAGAATTTGTGTACAATTTCTTTGAATGATACTAAGGCCTTATAGTAGTGACAGATCTGAATAAGAAAAAAAAATCTGTAATCTAATATTTCAAATATTCTTTTCCATTAGTAATGAAATAAATAAACTGCCTGGTTTTTAAGTAATAATGACTTCCATAATGATGTCTAAGCTATATAATACAGAATTCCTACCCCACACACACTGAGGAAATTGCTTGGAATCAAATTCCACCTGATGAAGGTCACCACTTAAATGTATGAAATGCTAGGTTTACATTAAAGAACTGTAATGAAATATCTGTGTATAAAGGTAATGTACGGATTTCTGGTGAATATACATTCAAGTACTGCAATAAGATAGTTGTTTTTAAAGATATCGTATTATTTTCCAGCTATAATGCTATTTATAATGATGCCAAGGCTAAGAAAATCAGAATTCTACCCCAAAAGTACTCGGAAATCATTTGAATTATACTGCACCCATTGATGGTTGCCTTTTTAAGAAATATTTGATTCCATTCAAGTAATATTCTAATGTGCTCTATGAGTAAGTACTACCTGACCTGGAAACATTAAAACACATTACAGATGCTCCTCGACTTACAATGGGGTTACATTCCAATAAACCCATTGTAAGTTGAAAATATCATGTCGAAAATACACTTAATATTGTACATCTAACCTACTGAACATCATAGCTTAGCCTAGCCTAATGTAAATATTCTCAGAACACTTACATTAGCCAACAGATGGACAAAATCTTTTAACAAAAAGCCTATTTCATAATAAAGTGTTCAATATCTAACCATTGTAAAGTCAAAAAATTACAAGAGAAACCATCATAAGTTGGGGTCACCTGTATTATACCATGAAAAAACATATCAGTATCAAAAGACTTAACATCCCATACTAAGATACATAAACTCACTTTGGCATGTAAATCAACTGCAGGATTGAATTGAATTTTTGCTGCAATTGTGGCTAATCTACTGTGCACTCCTAC
Organism: Panulirus laevicauda; assembly: GCA_032273605.1. Taxonomy (NCBI): domain Eukaryota; kingdom Metazoa; phylum Arthropoda; class Malacostraca; order Decapoda; family Palinuridae; genus Panulirus; species Panulirus laevicauda. Next base: position 4,685 of record JAUTXX010327478.1, on the reverse strand, counting down.
CTATTCTGCAAGTGGTGCACTCATACCTATTCTGTAAGCGATGCACTCCTACCTATCCTGTAAGCGGTAGTACAAAAGAAGATACAGAATGCACAAAAGGTCCAGGGGCTCGGCGTCAATGATTGAAATAGATTATACGTTACATAGTGAGAAAAGTTTTAACATGGTCTGGGTGAGACGATGAATGATCTGGCAAATCAGATGGTAAGTGGAGTTGAAAAACAGTAGGACTATTTGCAATAAGTAAATTTATGATACTTTTCAAGTATCTGAGGTAGAACACTGTTATGGATGAAATGCTTGCACATATCTTGTAATGTTTGGCAAGTATCATCTCTGAAATCACTGATTTTACAACAGTCAAGGATGTAATACTCCAAGGTGTGAGCATTACTTTGTTGGCAAAAATTACTCCAATGAGTATCTATAGCCCAGCCTAAGTCGGGCGACAACAATGAGGTGTCTACTAATCCTGTTGGTGAAACCATATGAATATGGATCTTTTTGCATGATACTGTGGTAGTAAATGGACCTTCTTGTGTTAATTTCACTACTTCTTTAGATTAAAAGCTTTTGTTCATGTTCTTTTTGAATGATGGTTTTTAAGACCTCACAGATAAACCCAGGGGTAATCAACTTCATCTTTCAATGCAAATGTTTTGGCTAGTTCATTAGCCTTATCATGATAAACCCAGTATGAGATGGAAACCAAAGAAAGTGGACTCTAACCCCAAACTGAGTGATTTTGTTATACCTGTATTGTGCTTCAGACACAAGCATATTACAACCATAATGAAGCAAGTTTAATGCAGTTAATGATGAAAGAATCACTTAAAATGAGACTATCACACTTAGAGTTTTCAACATATTTAAAGGCCATATAGATAGCAAATAGTTCCATTTGGAATGTGGATGCCCAGCTATTGCCCCTGAGTCCTAGGCTACAGTAAAAAAAAAAAAAAAAAAAAATCAATATGTGTTACAACAACAGCACTTTCGGCAGCACCAGTAGTTCGCAACATGGAACCATCTGTATGTGTAGTCTGTGGGAGACTATGGTCAGTGGTCATGGTTTCAATCTAGTAATGAGAATCTTTACTTACTCTTAACACTAACTCAGGCTGTGACCTGAGTAGAGATTTTGGGAGGAATGTGGGAAGAGTTATATTAGAGGTAAATTTCCCATATGGGAGGGTAGAGCAATTGTTGTCTCTCATGGTAAAGTTCATGAATACTATACATTCTAAGTCTATTCCCAGTTGTAGTAATCCATTTGGATGATGTCTCCCACCTGAGAAGAAGGTCTGGCAGGCTTTACATGGAATAAAGTGTGTTTGTCTGAGCATCCAGATCCCAGTAAGAAGACTGATTTCAGTTATTGCAGGAGCTTATAAAAATGGTGGTATCAGACTTGTGAAAACTAGGATGTGTTTACCCATTCCAGTATGTGATATAAGTATTTACTAAGGCACAAGTATTTCAGCACATGTAAGAATGCAACCAAATGTGATCCTAAACAAATTCTGCCAGTGCTTTTAAAACCAGTTCCTGAGGTGTGGTAAAGTTCCAGCTCAGGCACACCACAAAAATAACTACCAATAATCTATTCTTTTCTATTTTTCTTTTCCTCCATTCATGTTCATCCTTGCTTGTGTTAGCAAATCAGCATCACAAACAAATGAAGAAAAGGCATCATTCACTCACATCTATTCTCTAGCTTTAATGTGTAATGCACCAAAAACACAACCTCCTATCCAAAACCAAGCCCCATAGACTTTACCATAATTTCCTAATACTGCTTCATATGCCCTGGTTCAGTTCAGTGACAGCACATTGCCTTCTGTATACCACATCACTCCAATTCACCTTATCCCATTCAAAACTTTCACCCTCCAGCATATTCAGGCCCCAAACACTAAAAATCTTTTTTAAGCCATCCTTCCATCTCCACTTTGGTTCCCCCTTTCCTTTATCCCCTCCACTTCTGACATATACTCTGTCAACCTCTCCTCACTCATTCTCTGTATGTGTCCAAACCATTTCAGCACGCTCACCTCAGTGTTCTTAACCATACTCCTCTTATTACATTTCTCCCTTACCCTGTCATTCCTTACTTAATCAATCCTCAAACAGTTCATCTCTATCACAACCACCCTCTTATGTAGATTCTATCTCCAGCCTACACCTTGCATCCATACAACATTGTTGAGACTGGTATACCTTTAATTATATCCATTTTAGCTCTCAAAGATAGCAAACTCTTTCCACACATTTGAAACTGCTCCCTGAACCTTTGCTCATCATCTACCCTACAACGCAGCTCCACTTCCATAGTTTCATTTGCTGTGACGTCTACTCCTAGGTATCAAAACACTGTTTTCTCCAAGTTTTCTTCATTCAAAATCAGCTGTTTCACTCTCTGACTTGCAAATACTTCATCCTTTGTCACAAATGATTTCTCCCCTTTTCAAACAAACTACTTATCTACCATTCTCATAATCATTCTTCCCTTTGCTGAGATCCTCATTTTCTGAGATTGTTTCTCTTTTACAACTAACTATATTTCTCATCAATCAGAATCCCTAAAGGTTCATTTCACCATGCTGTTTCAGACTTTACGAACTTGTTCTTACTGTGCCATATATCTACGTGACAGTCACTGTCAGTATACTCTAAACATGCCTCCCTATCAACTTAATTTTCTTTTGTTACATCAGTACCTCTCACCTTCTCAAGTACTGGCTGAGAGTTAAGCTTTACCTTGAATTCCCTTCTCAGTCTTTGTTTACCCTGAATCATCACTTATAATTTTAGTCCTAGACCATTTAAAATATAAGGGAAACCTGCATTTACTATCTTCCTGTATCAAACCATTCAGTCTTCTCTTACACCTTATGGCATGCACACAACCTACCATATTCTTCAAACCATTTGGTCTTCTCTTACACCTCACGACATGCATGCAACCTACCATATTCTTTCAAGCAAATCACTAATACTTTTATCCATCCTGTCATCTCTCTCCCTATACCATGTAATCATGGACATCCTTATTGGGAAAACAAATTTCCCACATCCCTGCCCAATATGCAAAAATTCTGTATTTCCTTTCACTAAAGTCATTTTCATTAAGGGCCTCATACCTATCTATAAGGCCACCTCAACTTCCCATCAATCCATTACACTTCATGTAAACCATTCAAATGTCAATCTCCAATCCTAAACTATACAGTTAAAACAAAGCCTCACTAAACAGCAACAAATCTGTCTATTTTATGCATCTTAACTTGGTCTTATTTTCTCTGCAGCTCACATTCATCTGCTGGCTCTTATACAACCCTGAAGTCACGAAGATTAGATCAACAGCACAATTAGTACCTCATACAGCTTAACTAAAATCAATATCATTTATTCCATTTCTCACTTTTCATGAGGAGGCAACCCCTCTGGCAAGAGAGGTTAGTCTGGAGCCTGTGATATGGCAGATATACAGAAGACAACCATCAATGCTGCTCATCCAATCGAATGATTTTACATCTCAAGTTGATGATGCAAACAATATAAATAACCTAATATTACTTCTACTTTGAATTTCTACTTTGAATAATACAGTACTTTACAACTTCTAATACCTATTACAAACAAGAAATTTTTACATATGAAATCATCATATAACTAAAATGAATAAAGACTTCCTGAAAATAAATCATTTTCCCATAGGAACACTAACCTCCATTGTCTGAGAGTGATGCATCTTTTTAATG
>JAUTXX010327367.1:0-13638 GCA_032273605.1 Panulirus laevicauda | reverse complement strand
CTCCTTCCCTTGCTCTTGTCCTCTTACCAACCCCTGACTTTACTCCCAAAACATTCCCAAACCACTCTTCCCCTTTACCCTTGAGCTTCTTTTCACTCAGAGCCAAAACATCTAGGTTCCTTTCCTGAAACATGCTACCTAGCTCTCCTTTTTTTCTCATCTTGGTTACATCCACACACATTTAGACACCCCAATCTAAGCCTTCAAGGAGGATGAGCACTCTCTGCATGACTCCTTCTTCTGTTTCCCCTTTTAGAAAGGTAAGATACAAGGTGGGGAGGGTTTCTAGCCCCCTGCTCCCATCCCATTTAGTCGCCTCCTACGACACGCGGGAATGCGTGGGAAGTATTCTTTCTCCCCTATCCCCAGGGACTATATATTTAACACCTTCAAAACAACTCTATCAACCATATCATATGCTTTCTTTAGATCCATAAAGGCCTTATAAAGTTTATTTTTTTAAATACAATACAATTAAGTAGTATATAAATTTTGAAGATTTTGTACAGTTAGAAATAGATATGTGCTGCTGTATATGACTTATGAGATCTCACATCTAATTTTCACTACTTTTTCATTCAGTAATGTTGTCATTGATTTCATGAAAAATAAAGCTTTAGGATAGAAAAAACCTCAGGTTATGTTAATCATCCATTACTTCTTAATAGAAATTCCTTTCCTTATAAACTAGGATAATGTGTGAAATTTTCTGATACTTATTGTTCACATGAACACGCATCCACACATACTTTTACCTTCCTGCCTCAGGTTCTCATCTACTGTGCTCTTACAGTACTATAGAGTATAATACATTTGATTTATGTCTGTTTGATTTTTTAGAATTGTCACTGTATGTAGAGCTTAAAGTAAGGTGCCTGAAGATTGACAATTCCTGTACAGTGTCATTGTATAAAGGTGAGAAGGAAGGGGAATGTTTAAATTAGGTGTAAGTTTGTTGAGTACACATGTTAAGTTATATGGAAAAGTGATAGCATGCACAGAACATGACACAGGAGAGGAGCAAAGTGGTTTCAAGAGCGGTAGAGAATGAATGGATCACTTTGCCTTAAGGAATGTATGTGAGAAATACTTTGAGAAAGAGAAGGATTTGTGGACGCTCTGTGGAATGTTGATATATGGTGTGGTAGGAAAGTCACTAGAAGCAATAAGGAGTTTCTGTCATGAGAGTAAGGCACACTCATGATTAGGAAGAGAGGAGGGTGAGTTGGTTCATAGTAGACATGGGTCTGTAGCAAGGATGTGTTTGCATGATAGCTATTTATTCTTTATGCATGGGTGAGAAGGGAAGTGAATGTGAGGGTCTTAGAGAGATGACCAGGTTTGTAGTCTGCTGAGGCTGAGAGTTTCTGGGGGATGAGTTGCTTGCTTATATCACGGCCTTACTTGCAAACTTAAAGTAGAACCACAGAAACTGGCATAAGAGTTTCGGAGTGTGTGAAAGGAGAGATTTGAGTTAATGTAAGGTTATGATATTTAGAAGGGTATAGAGAGAGGTTGGTTGTTGAGTGAGTCTAAATGGAGAGAAGGTGGGGGAAGTGGTGTTTTAGATATTTGGGAATAGATATTGCAGTGGACAAGCTGAAGTTTGCCGTAGGTTGGGTGATGGAGCTAAGGTCCTTGGTGCATGAGGAGTGTGTGGAGAGAGAGTTCACTGTCTGAGAGGGCAAAGATGGGTATGTTTGATGGTGCTTTAGTCAAAATGGTGATGTGAGGCGTGAACCCTGTATCATAATGTACATGAAGTGCTTGAGAACACTGTCTGGTGTGGGGAGAGTTGATTGAGTAAGAAGTGATAGGTTAAGAGAAAGTTATGGCAATTAGAAGAATTTGGTTGAGAGAGCTGAAGAGGTTTGTTGAAATGGTTTGGACATGGAGATGTTGACTATGGTAGGGACAAAGAGAAGAGGGGAACTGAATGGATATGGGAAGATGTGTAAAAGGTATTTTGAGGGATTGAATTAGCTGACCAGGGAGGTATGTTACTGTTACTACCCGCCTGGATATCGGTAAGACTATTGACATCTGCAAAGTGAGCCAGCACTTAGTGGTTTTCAAGTTGCACTCCTCTCACCCAGACAGCTGTCTTTTCTTTCTGTCTCACCCAGATATTAACTGCTGGCACTCTGTCTACAAACACTATCTCTCCTTGTCATACATGACACTTGACGACACTTATTTGATGCAACTCATTCTTCATAACCAGATTTTTCCCACAGTGGGCTCTGTGCACTAGCCCTGCCTTTTGTCAAAAGGTAGGAGCAATAGATAGCAGTAGTAGGTAGGAACATTAGACAGGAGCATTAGGTAGAAGTATTGGTTTTTATATTTTTTGTCTGTCATTTGCACACTTATCAGCACGTGATCCAGTAATGCCAGCTTATCTACCCCACTCACCCACATACCTTAATGACTTTACCTCTGTAAACCAGGTGTTCCCAATCACCCATCTATCATCATACTGTACAAGCTGCCCACCATTTTCATTCACAGCACTTGAGTTCTGCAGGTCCCCCAATTCCACCCGCAAAGGCCACATCACCCATCCTTATATTTAAATCAGCCATTACAAATACTTGATCCCTTGCATCATTTTTGCTGACATACACTCAGCTCCTCAGTTATCCTCCTCTTGCTATCAAGTTCATCTGCACTAATAATCACCAAATTATTTCTTTGCATTTTTTCTTTCACAAATGTCAGTCTTGGGCTCCTTTCCTTAAACTCTTCACACCACATCCTTCAACAGAAGTGCCACCACTTCCTCAGCTCATGCTGTCACATCAACTCCTGACATTACATATAGGGTAGAGGTCGGCAACCTAAATCACAAGAAGAGCCACCTCCCTTACAAAAATTCAGTGTCTACAGATACACAATGTATTTGTCTGTAATTTCATTTATCAGTTGGTGTCAGACCATGGTATTTTTGTAGCACACACACAAACGCACAGATGTTGAATCATTTACTCCCATTTTTTTTTTATAATACTTTTACTTGTTTTTGACATCTTAACCTTTAAGTAACTGTATTTGTACTACCATCATCATGACCTGTTGATATTGTGTAAGAAATTAGCAACTAATTTAAACCCATATTAACTACTTTGCTCTGCCTTTACACATTTCCTTGGCTTCTTTCTATCTGGCACCTTCAGCTGGACACTTATTAGTAAAAGTATGTGCTTCCTGTGAGAATACCTTTCATAACTGGACTTCTTTTCTAACCTTTCATTATAAAGATAGAAAGAAGGAAGTCCAGTGAAGTTCGATATGACTGCTAAATATTCGGTGCGATAATCATTTTGAAATGCTTCATTCTTACCTATTTAGTCTCTTACAAGAAATTTTTATATTGGTTTTTATGATACCTGTTATGTGTCATTAACTTTAGATCTAGTGTCCAACTAGATGGCTGTTGACCTTCAGGGAACAAGAATGACACTAAGGTATTACGTGGGCCCAGGGGAGAGGGATCAGGGGGTCATAATCGAATGAGGGTTTAGCACCATTTCATAAATTTCTTTTACAATCGATCTTTCTCTTATAATTCTTCCCTCTTTTTTTCTTACACAAAACCAGTTGGATAAAGTATGATATCCCCACAAGTAAACAGAGATGTTCACTCAAGTTCCGTGTGTGTCATATTGACATAGTGGCAAATATGTTTCTGTGATCAGCTGCACAACAAAGTCTATACGAATGGTTTATGTAATACTGCCGGTTAGTCGGTAAAATACAAATCTCTGCAAGGTACGAATAAATTATGCCTGTATAAAGCATATCACTCAGGAAATCCTTTGTGTAGTCGTTAATGGTGTAGAAGGTTAGCTGCTGGAAGCAGAGAAGTTTTTATCAAGGGTATAAGGCACGTGTACAAGTAGAAAGAGATGAGAGTGATTGGTTCCCATTGAAGGTCGGTCTGTAGCAGGGGTGTGCAATTTCCCCATGGTTGTGTAATTTGTTTGTGGATGGGGTGGTTAGAGAGAGAAAGGCAAAAAGGAGAGAGGGGCGAGTATGCAGTCTTGGGATGAGAGGGCCTGGGAAGTGAGTCAATTTTTGTTTGTCGATGATACAGCACTGGTGGCTGATTTGAGTTAGAAACCAGTTGTTGACAGCTTGAAAGTGTGTGAGAGATGAGAGTAAATGTGAATAAGAGCGATGTTATTAGGTTCAACAGAGTTGAGGTCGAAGTTAGTTGGGATGAAAGTTTAAATGGAGAAAAATTGGAGCAGGTGAAGTGTTTTTAGATATTTGGGAGTGGACTTTGCAGTGACTGGAACCATGGAAGTGAAATTGCGTCATAGTATGGGGGAGGGGGCAAAGGTTCTGGGAGTGATGGAAGAATGTGTTGAAAGAAAACATTATTTTGGAGAGCAAAAATAAGTATGTTTGAAGGAATGGTAGTTCCAACCATATCACATGGTTGCAAGGCATGTGCTATAGATATGGTTGTACAGAGGGTGGATGTGTTGGAAATGAATTGTTTCAGGACAGTATGTGGTGTGAGCTGGTTTGATCGAGTAAGTAATAAAAGGGTAAGAGACATACGTGGTAATAAAAAAAGTTTGGTTGAGAGAGCAGAAGAGGGTGTGTTGAAATGGTGTGGACATATGGAGAGAAAGAGGAAAAGTTGACAAAGAGGATATGGTTGTCAGGTGGAGGGATCAAGGAGAAGCAGGAGACCAAATTGGAGGGGTAATGATGGAGTGAAAATGATTTTGAGCTATTGGAACCTGAAAATGCAGGAGGGTAAGAGGTGTGCAAGGAAGAGGGTGAATTGGAATAATGTGGTATACTGGAGTCGAAGTACTGTCAATGGACTGAACCAGGACATATGAAATGTCAGGGGTAAACCAAGGAAAGGCCTGTAGGGCTTAAATGTGGATAGGGGGCTGTTTTTTGCTCCATTACATATGATAGAGATTGAGTGTGAACGAATGTGGCCTTTTTTGTCTTTTCCTGGCACTACCTCGCTGAAGTGGGGGAGGGGGGAAGATGCTATTTACTGTGTGCCGGGGTAGCGACAGGAATGGATGGAGGCAAGCAAGTACGTATATGTACTTGTGTATATATGTATATGTCTGTGTATGTGTATGTATGTATATGTTGATATGTATATGTATATGGATGTGTGCGTGCAAAGGAGTTTATGTATATAAATGTGTATATGAGTGGATGGGCCACTCTTCGTCTGTTTCCTTGCGCTACCTCGCTGACGCAGGAAACAGCTCTTCCCTCGTGCTCAAAAGGTGAAGCATTTTGTAGCTACGTCGGCCATCAACGATGAGAGTGGCGTGGGCAGACCTGCATGCAAACCCACTTACGGTGTAAACCTCATTACTATAGTCATTATAAACTGGATAGACATCACAAGCACGTTGCAGCTTCATTGCATTATGCTGGACACAGGCGTGCGTACAGGGGGTGCCCAGCTGGGCTTGAAGGGATATGAAAGATGTCCACCAGCATCCTAATCATTCCTGGAGGTGCATGAAGACCGCACTTGACTCTGGGAACGTTATATAAACTCTGTTTCTTGAGGATTCGTCTAATACCCGAGCGATGCACGACGGAAATCTTTCCCTCACGTCACAACACACTAAGAGAGATTACTTATTATACAGAATGTATCAGGATATTCACCAGTGCTGACTAAGTAGGTTCTTACCTGGTGAATACCTGGTGTTGTCTTGAGGGGGGAGGTTCTAACCCCACCTAGGCTGTGGGGTTGGATCGTTGGTCGACCATGCTGAGGAAAACTGCAGTCCACACGCCCGCATAGCCCCTACAACCTTGGGCTGAGGTGGTAGGTCAATGTATTATTTCACATATAAAGCCATTCCACTAACCACACATCCTTTCGTACAGGCACCAGGGCAGTCCAGTGCTCTGAATCTGAATATTTTCACCTATCTACCCCTTGTACTGGGAAGTTACTGCTCTCAGTACATTGACGAGATTACCTTGTACTGCACGTTGACTTAATCCATCGGCCATAGAACACGGGAGAAGCTACAGTGTTTGAATCCTTATACAGATTTAGAAGTTACCACATTCTTTCCATTCACAGATACACTTTACATAAAACGCTCACATTACGAGTAGATCTAGCGTTAATATTTCTGTGAAATACGAATGCTGCAACACCAACGGCATACAGAATACGAGATAAGGATCCATTATCTCTGAATCCGTGATCGCCGAAAAATGGAGCGATTTCTGAACATTTTGCATTGCTAGTTAGAGCGAGCTCACGCTTCAGCTTTTGTGTGTATATATATTGACGTCGATGTCTATAACTGTACGGTATGCGGTGAGTCAAACGGTATACTGGAAGATGTGACCTCACGATGGCTGCCTTGATGGAATAGAATAATGCTACATATAACTGTCTCAGGTACGGTGAAGCTAGTAGAATAATCATAATTTTTATTTTCAATGCTCTGAAAGACACATGCACTGCAGACCAACAATACTACGTGTTCTGTCTTTCTAATACACACACACACACACACACACACACACACACACACACACCACATACATACATGGTTGGGCAGCACCACATGTTTACCTCAACAAGCGACAGCCGATACCAAAAGTCGCCAGTTCATTTAACTTTTTCCCAGGGAGTGTGTACAGAAGTTTGTGGGTCTGTGTCACTTGTCAGGTTCCTCGGTTGGGCTGAGGACCCGAAGATGCTGCTCTTCTCGCTATAAAATCCCTCCTAGCTACGACCACATAAGGATTATATTCACGGGGGTTTCTTATAAGCAGATCGTGCTTATATGTAAATGTGGCTTGCCACTATTACAACTCTTAATTACCAGTGATGGTCTGAAGAAGAAACAACTGAAAATATACATTAAAGAAAATGTTCCAAGTATGCAAGTTTATTTTCCGAGGTAAACATTCGTTGACCGATGGCAGAGGTAAATGGCGACATTTATATTACTTTCTCAGTTAAAACACAACTTGATCATTTCTTCAGGACTGACATAAAGTCAGAGAAAAGTTTTTAACACGTTACTTCAGAGCAGGTCCAATGGAAGTGCTTCACTCCATTTTGAGGAACAGGCGGTATGGTAGCAGAGACACAAGATGTTCATCAAGATTTAATACTCAACGTTTCAACAGTTGTCTTCCTCAAAAGAATATATATCCTCACGAGGAAGACATTATTCAAATAATGAGAACTGAATCCAGATTAGTAGCTTGTGTCTAATGGCTATCTTACTCCCTCCCAGGGCTAATGAAATGTCCAGTTATAATACTAGACAAGGATTGACTGCTCGAGAGAAGAGGGAGGAGGTTGGCATTCACGGACAAACATCTGTAAAATCCTTCATTTCTTTGTGGAAAGATCTAATCTATAGCAAATCATTTACAACAGGTTTTCCGGAAGCTGGAGAAAAGTGGCAAGAATATAGTTGATGCAAACAAAGCTTAAATAACGGACGAACGACAGGTTTATGGAAACATGATCAACAAAAGAAATCCGCGAATTTTCACCAAACGTAAAAGATGGAAGACACACATAAAATAGATGGCCCTCGGTGCATATAAAACACAACCGAACATGGGGAGAAGACATCATTCCCAGGAGAAAGAGAAAAGTTTTTTATCACACACCTTACATATACCTCACGATGGTTTGGGGGTTTTCTACCCTCACAGCTGGGTCTGGGACCTGACCTTTTCTTACTTAGACCTTACAATGGTTTGAGAGGTCTTCCCTCACGTCTCGATCTAAGATCTTACCGTAGCCTACGTATAACTTACGATGGTTTCGAAGATTTTCTACCCCCCACAACACGATCTCTCGCCTTACAGCACCTGACGTATATCTTGCGATGGCTTCGAAGGTCTTCCCCATATCCTACCTTACCTTACGATGGTGTCGGAGCCCAGCCGGTGGTCTGTAACTCGAACTCAGACCGTATGTTAAAAAAAAAACGTAGCCGTAACGAGTCTGGCAACTCAGTCAAAATGCCCTGGAGCCTGAGCTAAGATTCATTACGCTGATAACCTCTCCATGGCTGACTGAAATCTAACACGATTTTCCAGAGCTGGTGAAAAATAAAGATGGAGTCTCTTACGCACGAAGCATAAAATGCTGTGTGCTAACATCCCTCTTTAAGGCAGGCGGGCGTAACTGCCCAGGAAGAAAATGAGAAAAGAATACTCGCAGTCTGCAATGACCGTGTGGAAAAAATCAGAACTACTGGGAACGACTGGAATCAATCATGACTTTTTCCTCTTGAGCGAAGACGGGAGAGATAGATATATATCACTATACACCCACGGGAAATACTAGTACACCTGGTCCCCAGTCGGCACGCCAATATTGCTCCCTCCTGGAACGAGAGAAGTGGGAAACTCAGCTAAAGAATTCCCGTGGAAAAGTAGAGGCATCACGGGTACATTAATAAATAGTGGTGTAAACATAACGGAGCCTGAGACGGTTCAACGCTTGAGCTGCAAACACCATAAAAATCACGGACCAAGCGATGGAAACATTCTCGAGCACACTAGCTAAAGTCTACAGTGTGTGCCTGATTACCCGGGGTGTAGTGGTTACGAGGGCCTGTTGGCTGCAGTTTAAAACAGTCTGATTGACCAGAGGAGCAACAGTATATCCTGGTTCCAGCTCGCACTGTGAAGGCACAGCCAAACCTCCAAAATCGACTTTAGGTATACATAACATAAGACACAGAGCAGTGGTTCCAAACATTTCTTCACTAACAACCCATGGCAGGTTTTCAAGGCTTCTTGTGACCCAGCCAAGTCTAAGACAGCCTATCTATGATTGTTTTTATTTAAACCAGAAAAAGAAAACAACTGAGGGAACTGAGGTTACTGAAAATAATAGCAAAAAAGAAAAAAAAAATAACGGGCGTAATGAAACACTTAAAGTAAACATTGACACAGAATAGATGCCGACTGTGGCAGTAGAACAGACATATTTTGACAGCCGTGGAGAAATCTCGGAGGCGACACGACCTCTAGGAGAAGAAGGCGTCACGACTCTCAGGAAAAATGCTTGGCAAACCCAGCGTTGAAAACCCCTGGTGGAGAGGAATCAATGTGACTAGCCTTAACCTCTCGCTTAACCTTTCCTACAATGGACAGAGGGGTAACGAGAGCTCGCTTAGAAGAAGACGAAAGAAAGTGACGGAAGCTGAAGATAAACAGAGAGTACGAAGCAAGAAACGAGTGGAGAAGACTGACGGTAAGATCGGCGAGGGACAGACACTGAGGCTAGCAGGTGTGAGTACCTAGTGAAGGCTTTGGAGGTCTTCTCCTTCAACACTCTAAGCTGAGGGCAGGCTGCTGGGTTGGGTCGTTGGTCGACCAAGCAGGCCTAAGTAGCCTCCACAACCTGGCAGGTCTGGCATTCTTTGTAAGTACGTGTTCACGGCACTCTTAAATTTCTCCACTGTGCCTCCCATGATGCTTCTGATGACTGCGCGAGTCTGATGAGAAAACTCTTCGCCTCAGCCTAAGCTGAGATTCTTGGAATGGTTAGCCGTATCAAGTTAGCTCAAAATCCAAGATAATCTTGACAAAAAAACAGAAAAACAAAAACAAAAAGGACCGGCATCAAAAGGTATTGGACTTCCGTCTGGATGGGCACGTACGTATTCGTCTCGATATCTGATCTCAGTCAGACGATCAGTGAGGTCGGGAATTTCAGAAAATATTACGAAAACCCAACATAGCTCTTGGAAACCTACTGATCACGTACAATAACTGAAAAGAGACACCGATGTCAGTGTGTGTGTGTGTGTGTGTGTGTGTGTGTGTGGACATACGTAAGGAAGCGTAACTCGTCATCGTCTTCTGACATAATCCGACGACTGATGTAATGAGGCATCATCTGCAAGTTATCAACACCTAACATAATGTAATAAAGAGATACTACATAGTATGGGATGTCCGCTTGTATGGGGATACAATGACACGATTCTGTTCCATCTTCGCGCACGGCATTATCCTGCCACAGATCACTACGACGGCATGATACATAGAAATTTCAGATCATGATGTCGATAGATGTAAGAGAAGATCAAACCGAAAATTCAAACCATTACGACGACCTATCAAAGAGGAGATTAAAACTCAAATATTTCTACGCACATCGGAAACAAAAATCTGGGACAAACGAAGTGATTCTTGATTCTAGATTCTGCTTCTTCACCTTAGCAACCAATACCCTCACTATGGAGGTACGGTAGGAGCCAACGAGAGCATACTTTAGGCTAGGCACTGATACTAACCACGTTACCTCGCGCGATTCTCCTAAATCCATCCTGACAAAAGACACAATGATAACACAAAGGCCAGGTAGGCTCCGCGCCCTGAGAACATAAAACATCAAACGCTCTGATCTCTTCTGATACTCGACACATCTATGGTGGAAAAAAAAAAGCAGGATTTCGACGCTGTGTTACGGCTACAAGAAGAAGGCATCGCAATACCGCATGAAATTCATGGGAGGACCTGGGAAGAACTGATAACAGAAGACCTGAATGCGTGTGAGGAAGTTATCTGCTGCTGCGCACTTCTTGTTATCCTAAACTCCTACTTTATATAGTTGGTGGTAAGTCACTGATAAAGAATCAGTATCAGATATCAGAAAATACTGAGTGTATCAGGAACCTTATAACCATGCAGTGGAGCATTACACTGTTGAATGTCCTTACCAGGCTTGTCTTAGGAGCCCTGACACATTTCTCTAAGGAAATGTGTGTCTTAAGAATGTTGAGCTTGATGATATAATGTTAATTTATCCAGTGGTCTGATGTGTGTACCATCATTAGTGGATTGTATAACTAAATAATATTTCTGTGCTTAATAATGCCTATGTATGATAAGGTATAATGAGAATCTTGTATGTGTGAGTCCTCCCTGCTTATGGGAGGGCTGAACTCTCATTCCTTCCTGAAACAGATCTTTCTGGCAGGAGGTTTCGCTAGAGAAAGACACCTAACAAAAACTGTGTTGGTTGAGATGTGTTCACACCCGCGGCAGTCCTCACTTACCCGTGAACATCACCCACGTCAAATTTTCAGTCTTTCCAGAGCTGTAAAGCAGACGAGACATACGAACGAGATAAGTTCAGAGATGGAATGGTATACGTGTAGACAGACAACCCTAATGATCATCTCCATCACCCAGACTCCTCAACTCGGAAGAAGGGGAGAAAAAATTGCAGTCGACGGGAAAAAATATTCCCCAATTACCGTGGAAGTGTGAACAATCGTCAGGGGAAATCAATGCGTAAGGTATCAGTTGAAATGCAAATGGATCAGTTTTAAAGGGTCGAACTGGGGGCAGGGACGGTGACAACACGTGGAGGGGGACGGTGTGTGTGTGTGTGTATGTGTGTGTGTGTGTGTGTGTGTGTGTGTGTGTGTGTGTGATTCATTTCCAACAATATAAATGAGCGAATCCTTGTGCTATCATGGTTAATTTCGGGATTCATTTTTGTTCAGAGGTGTGATGAAGTCAACTCCAGCTTTACCTTCCATCATGACATCAAGGATCGACTCAATGAGTTTTTACCGAGTGTAATCAAAACACGCTGTGGCCATGTACGGTTACTGATCAAGATTCAATGGTCCGGACTCAGAGGTATGAAGGATGGCACAACGACAGTCATCACTAAAATCTTCCCCCTACTGGTAAAGGTGGAGACAACAAATAATGGAACACGACTCAGTTAATAGGAAACACGAGGGAAGCGATTAACTATAGTGTCACTAGGAAGATTAAAACCCCACGAGGGAAGCAATATAACGCACGAGAAGAGCTGCAAAATCCTGAGTCATATATCAACATTATGAGGTGTGATAAGAGATCATATCAACAGGAGATCCGCACAGAGAAAATCGGACCTGATCACTCTGTATAGATTCTAGCACCTCCCGTAGAGCCCCAGTATATACCTGGTCAGAGCCATGATCATGCCGATCCTAACCTACTCACCTATACCAATGTTTCTCGCCTCCTAATCTCGCCTGCTGAAGTTACAGAGGATACAAAATAGCTCTTTATGATTCAACACAAACTGAGAAATATCCCAACACTGAAAACAAAGTAGAACAGGACGAACGACTAAACATGCAACCAAAGGCTTCATACCTCACAGAAGCAGCACAGAGAGTACGGTGGAGACTTGAGGACAACGATGACACAAACTACAGTCACACCCGAGACCTCAATACTTCTACAAACACGGAACACACTAGGTTCCCTGGGGCCTCAAAGCACTTAGCGAGGCTCCAGCCATCTATAGATGCACACAATGGACAATGTTTAGCTCAGCTCAGCAAACCTCTTTCCCAAACGAAAAGGTGCAACATAAATACATTACCCCCCTCCCCCCTCCCCACTCCACTAGTCTGCTGGGGTTATGTAAATAAGGCACCAAAAATACGCTTCCAGGAACTCAGCCACGTGCATCATAAAACCGTACACCTGTGCACACTTCAACCTCTTCTTCCATTCCAAACTATTCCTTTCGCTGTCCCACATCCTTTTCCACTGCTCTGCCTATCCCACTGAAGAAAACAAAATAAGAGGGGCCGTCACTCGAACCCCCACCCTCTTGAAGCACGCATCACCAGCACTCCTACCTGCTCTGGCTACTACTCCCTGAGAGGCGATGGATCTCACCAGCCCCGCCACACACCACATCTCCGCTATCCACACCACATCCCTGCCACACACCACACCCCTCCTACTCATCACACACTGCACTCCTGCCACACACCACACCCCTCCTACTCACCACACTCCTGCCACACACCACATCCCCGCTATCCACACCATATCCTCGCCAGAACATTGACACATGCCACACTCCTGGCAGGCGCTACACTCCCGCCACTCATGCCACACATCACATTTTGTCACACGCATACCACACCTTCAGTATACCCATGTTACACACAACACACTTTTTCCTCATACCACACTCCAATCACACACTACACCTCCGCCACACACTGTATTCCCGCACCACATAAACCCGATACACACCACAACACATATATCCAACGTAAACCGAACACGTTCATTTCTTCCCCGCCAGGCCCACCGCACCCACGACACATGCTACACAAAACCATCCAACCCACACACTCCACTTCCTCGCACCCTCCCTACCCAGTTCAAGCCACGCCACTCACCAGAACCTCGCCACACACACGCCACACACCTAAAAAACACAGACTACCGGACAACTTATCACATCATACACCCAACCCCTAACTACCAATCATACCCATCAAGTTCAACCACAACACAAACATTATCAAACACATCTCCATCATGATACCATAAGCAGGCAACATACTTCCATAGATGCAAGGTCTTCCATGCCCCATACAGACCACAGACCATCACATAACACCATGAAAATCCCTCCTACATACAGAGCAAACCACAAGTTACATAACCACTAACGAAAGTACAACGAAGCATCATCCTTACCAATCCTTCCCATAATCTCACTTTAGAGAAAAGAACTACCACACACACACACACACACACACACACACACACACACACACACACACACACACACACACACACAAATACAAACACAAA
>JAUTXX010327366.1:0-10555 GCA_032273605.1 Panulirus laevicauda | reverse complement strand
GATTTGAAAAATTAACTGCACAAGTTTGTTAAAAATTTTGTGATTGTTTTTGATAATATGAATTTTAGATTAAATATTAATAAAATAAAGTTTATTTTTTTATAATTGAATTTGGTACACTTTCACCAGAATATTTTGAAGTGTTTCATGACACTTTCCAGTGCTGAATGTAAGTGCTAAAATAATGTATTAGAATCTTGGGTTCAGAAAATGGAAATGCAAGTATCATTCTGAATACAGTCTTGGATAAGATAGTGAAAAAAGTTAATACCTTAGATGATAGAATCTGTCCTTGAAGTATTTTGAAGTAACCTTCTATATTGTTTTACAGAATATTGCTTCCTAGAACACAACCAAGGAACATGTGGAGACTATCATGCACATTGGTACTATGATAGTGGAAATGGCGCATGTAAACAATTTTTGTACGGTGGTTGTGATGGAAATGAAAACCGCTTTTCATCACGAGAGGAATGTGAAAATAAATGTGGTGATGCTATTGGTAAGGTTCTTTGGAGTGTTAACTTTGCAATGTTTAATGATTTATTATATTCATGGTTAAGACATCAATCAAAATATACTTAAAGGTAGTTCAGTATTTGTTGATATGAAAACATGGTATGGGAGGATGCAACAGGGGGAATGGGAGAGTTTATGGAATGAATAAAGATTATAAGAAGTAAAAGTGGAATATTGATAGAGGCATTTTATTTACATATAGTAGAAAAAGCATTGAAAATAGCCTTAGACAGTGATTTGCTGGAATGAAAGAATGAAATTTAGTACTTTGTTTTTTAGAATATACTGTACATGATTGTAATGGTAAAGTAGCACAAATAATTGTGATATTGAATTATGTTGAGAGTGACTAGAGGTTCAGGATGTTCATATATGCTAATATTTTGATGATAAATGAAGTTACGGAAAGTGGTCAATGATATAAAAGTGTATGTGAGACAAGGATATTTTTGTACTAATATTTGATGATAACACATTACAACCTTTTGGAAAAAAGTAATTGTATATAAACTCAAGTAGATAGGCAGAGAATAGGAGGTACATAAGCAAATAGTTGGTCAATATAGAGTAATGGAGGTTAAAACATTAGACAGAGTTATTAAACTGGTGAATTGTTGGGATTACAAGGTAGAATGATAAAAAGAAGCTCATCTTTAAATGTGCTACTTGAATATGTGCTTGCAATAAAAGTATGTTATGAATTCTAAGGAGTCTGTATGGATTATGTAAGAACTCATGGCAGGAAGAGAGGATTAGTATGTAAGTAGTCAGTAAGAGAAAGGTGTAATACTGTTTTCGAAGAGAAGTTAAAATGTGTACCTTTGATGCATAGCCTGCCAAGTCCAAACGCTGCCACTTACATTTTACTACCCCTCCCATTGACTTTAGATCCCTCCATGTTCAGTATCTTTAATCTTTTTGTGTTGTCTGTGTAACATAGCATTCACTCAGGGGATAGTTTGTCTGTCCATCCATCATCTTCACAATCTAACCTTCAGTGAAATTCTCTTTATACTTGAAACCTCTTAAATCAGGTACTCAAGAAACTTTGTATACTTGTTCTTCTCTTAACAGAGTAAAAACATATATATGATGCCCGTTTCCTTTGGGGACTCCCTCAAGGAGATGGCCATGGCAAAATATTCTCTGTAAGTGTCAAACTCCACTTCACAGGAAAAGGTTGACCTTTTAAACAAACTTTCTATCGGTGATGATAATATTAGATAATAGGGCATCCTCTCATTCTTTATTTCACTCCCAATTATGTTTGCTGCTCAGAAGATAATGATTAAGGGCAGACAGTATGAATTATGTACATATGTATATATGTATAAGTCTGTGTGTGTATATATATGTATGCGTTGAGATGTATAGGTATGTATATGTGTGTGTGTGGACGTGTATGTATATACATGTGTATGTGGGTGGGTTGGGCCATTCTTTCATGTTTCCTTGCGCTACCTCACAAACACAGGAGACAGCGACAAAGTATAATAGATAAATAAATAAATAGGACACAATAATAAGAAATTGCATTCATCCCCTAACAAAGACTGGCTATCACTGCTTAAGATGGATTTGCCTGGAGAAGTGGGTGTTAATTCTGAGTCAGTATATTGGATGTGAAATGTAAATGTTTGAAGATCAGGATTGGTGGAAAATAAATGAAGTGGTAATGGCTTACTCCCATAGTACAGTTGGAATTAAGATGATTAATGTAATGAAAATGTGTGAAGGATATGTAATGTGAAGAAGTCACTGGAATAGTGCATGGATGTAAGTCTTTTAGAATGGTATGGTTGTGTAAATTGATTGGATTTGGTTCACTTAACAGACAGTTAAAGAGTGAATGTAAGGCCATTGTTTGTTTTTCTGTTCCTGATGTCACCTCACTATGGCAGGAAATGATGACAGGTATTGAAAGAGGTTGTACCTGGAACTTAACCTGCCTCATAACTTCATAGAACATTCCACCATTTGACTGAGGAACTTTATACAGATGTTTTTGATTCCAGTGTTTCCTCTCATTCTTTATTTCACTCCCAATTATGTATGCTGCTCAGAAGATATTACAAGTGTTTCATAGATCATTTTTCTATCTATTTATTGCAGCTATTTTTCTGCTTCAGGTAGTTTTCTTTTTCAGTCCAGATGAGATTGAATGCTGTATATCAGAATATCTTAACATCACCTTAGCCTTATTTTTGTCTTTAGGTATCACCATCATTAATATGTATCAGCTCTTAGATTATAATGGAAATTCTCCAAATTCACCTTACTTTTTCAGATATTTGTGAGCTTCCCTTGGTAGTTGGAGTATGCAGTGGAAGTTTCCGTCAGTACTACTATGACAGTTCAACTGATGAATGTTATGAATTTGATTACGGAGGCTGTCAAGGAAACAAAAACAGGTAAGCTGATGCCTTAATGGCTTAGGAAGTACCCTAAACTGAAATGCAAAAATGTTGTCGGATGAATTGTGTTTTGAGGTGATTTGGCAGAATGTAATGTTTTACGTGGAGTCTCTAGATAGATAGATCAGAGGCTCTTATTTTATGGTAATATCAGGATATCTTTTAGATCAGAGATTCTTGTTTTATGGTAATATCAGAATATCTTTATAACAAAAGTATAACACATATTGCTGAGGTTGCTTTAGCCATTCAGTCATATGGAAAGGATGAATGACAAAAGACTGACTAAGAAGATTATTTAAAAAGTGCCAGATCATAGTTATTGGGAAAGATATGATAGAGTGGAGAGTTCCAAAGTTTCAAGGTGTGGGTAAAGAAACAGTTGTCAAAACGGCCCACCTTTGAGTTGCCTATGGCCACACAGTGATTATGTGACACAGCAGCTCTTTTTTGTGTATATTTCAGAATTATTCCAAGCAGGTATGGATTGTATGGTTAGTAATCAAAGGAATGTCTTAGTGTCAGTTTGTTGAATGCATGCTGAGACGGATGTCATATAAGAGATTGATAATGGCTCTAACGCTAAAAAATGTGAAAGAAGATTACTGATAATTGCTTCATGCTGATGGTTTCATCAGTTATTTATTGGCATTAGATATGAAATCACTGGCATTGACTTAAATAAATACTTTGTAGTATGTGTGCTGTTTTCTTGTGTTACAGATTTGATTCTATTCGTCTGTGTCAGCAGAGATGTAAGAAATCTCAGGGCTTCCTAACTACAGTTTCTCCTGATACATACCCTGAGAGAGATGATACAGTAGTTGAAGGTAAGATACTAAATGACTAACTGTTATCCCAAATTAATCCACATTGTTTTACAAGTAATTAAGCCATCTTCATGCTTGATGTTATCCTTGAGGATAGGAAAAATATTTATCTGCATGTTTCAGCTGAGTAAAAGAGGCAGGAGCTGGAAGCTAGAAATCACCTCCTGTATTTTCACTTTCTGAGTGAAGATTTTTCCGTGAAAGCCCTTTTTTTTTTTCCTGATGCATCTCACTCAGACAGGAAAGGCAAGCAGTTCTAGAAAAAAGTTTATCGTAATTTTAACTAGTTTACCACTTATGTCATGCATTAGGAACTTTGGAACAAAAACTAATATATTTTGATAAAAAATTTTGAAATATTCCCATTATGAAATGTAAACTGTTATGGTAGAGAATATAAATCAATGTAGGAAATATGTTTTATTGCTTAAAACTTTGGGGACTCCCAGGACAAGCACTTTATATTTTTAAAGCTTTTGATAGGATCTTGCATAGGCATCTAATATCTGAGCTCTCTTTTTGGCTTTTCTCACAAACTCTATTCTCTTATTTCTTGCTTTCTCTTTACCTGGTCCATTTTTGCAATCATTGATCAGCTTTTTCATCTTTCTCAATATACATTGGTATTCTTCAGGTTTCTGTCCTGTCTTCTTTCAACAGGTAAGGCAATGCACCCATGTAGTGGTGACCCATCCCTCCCTCTTGTTCGAGGACCCTTGCATTCAGCTTTCTTACTGCCTTGTCTGTGAACAGATTAAACAACCATGGTGACACCACACACCTTCAGTGGGAATAATTTGCCCTGCTCACTTCTTATTGACACACACAAACCTATCTTGCTTTCCCAGGGCAACTTTTCACTTGCTAACTCCTCATTTCGTAACTTTCTATTCATCCCATACATCCATAGCATCTTCAGTGAGGCATCTCTGATAACCTTATCGCATGCTTTCTCCAGATCTTCAAATACTAGGTACAAAACTTTTCCTGTCTCCAAGTATTTATATAAAATTCTTCAAGGCAAGCACCTGATCATTATGCCCAGTACTTCTCCAGAAACCATACTGCTCCTTCCCAATTAGCTGACCTATGCACATCACCTGCTCAGTCACTACTCTTCTTTCCACTTATCATTATGCTTAGCAGTCAAGCATATATTTTTGTACACCTTGTCTTTATACGAAGGACTATATATAAGACTTCATCAGTCCTTAGACACATCATCTTGGGCCTTGTATCTATCAGACAGCTTGACTAACAAGTCAACAACACCATCATCCCCATTCTTGAGAAACTCACTCACTGCAGTTCCATCTCCACTCCTGATACCTCACCATATATCATTATATGCAAGGCATTCACCTCTGCCTTCAATTTTTTTTACTGTCTTTTATACTAAAACTTTCTCATTTGTCTGCCTTGTCCCAAACTTGCCATGTCTGCCTCCCTGTCATTTAATACACTTATAGTTTTCAAAATACTCTCTCCATCACCTTTTTATATCTTAATTTTCTGTTACAACTCCTGTTGTTAGTTGGTAGGCATGAGCCAGCACTTCAGTGGTTGTCAAGTTGCACTCCTCTGATTAAGGCAGCTGTCTTTACTTTTAGCTTCACCAACATGTGGACTACTGGCATTCTGTCCACAAACATACAATCTCTCCTTGTCTCACACAATACTTGACAACACTTAACTCACACAGCTGATTCTTCGTAACTAGATTTTTCATGTTGTGAATGCTGTTTGCTAGCCTTTCCTTTTGGCAAAATGGTAGGAACAATAGATAGAAGTAGTAGACAGGAACATTTAAGAAGGAGTATTATGTAAAAATGATAATTAGGAACATTAGAAAAGAAGCATTAGGTAGTAGTAGTCAGTAGGAACATTAGGTAGGACTCTCTGCAAATGCTATGCTAGACTTGCCCCCTGCTGGTACCTTGTTAGAGATGAGGCACTAAAGGCTAAGAAGCAGCACTGGAGTTTGCTAGTTATAGAGACTATATTGTCGTGGCCAATCCCTTGAGGGAATTTCAGAAGAGAACAGGTGTCAAAGATATAGATTCTCCTCCCACTATTCCCTTCTTCCAAAGCATAATCTTGTTCTCTGAAGTTCTCAGATACATTTTGTCCCCGTCTCTCATGTATATCCTCTTCAGAGTCCAACAGTGTGATACTTGATTGCCTCTGATCTTTTCATTCATGTCCTGGCCTTTATGTAACTGGGGTCTTTGACTTAAGATGTGTGTTTGAAGAAATTGTTACCTTCAGTGTTGCTGGACAGTCCATTTGACAAAGCTATGTGGAAAGTTTTCCCTTATCATATTTACAGAAAATGGATGAAGATTTGTGCTGTTCACAATCCCCCAGACTACCCTTATCTACCCAGGTCAACATAAAAATGAGTTTTAATTATGTGAAAGCTCCCAAAAATCCATGGCAAAGATCATTTTATGCTTGTATTTCCAGTAGATGAATAGTCATTTACTGTGCCTTTTAAAACAAAAGAAGAAGGTAAGGAAACAAAACCTTCATCAGCAAGTGAAAATAGCTAGATTAGTGAGAGCAGACAAAGGTTGATGTCTTGTTCTAGAATTGTGTATGACAATCAGAAAACTAAAGGTTAGTACTTTTTGAAGGATGGATAATAGTGTGGTATGGGCATGTAAAAGAATCACTGTTGAAAAAATGAATCACTGCTGAAAGATGTTGGAGCAGGACAGTGTGAGGAAATTTATATGACATTTCATCTTGAGTAAATATTATGAGCTATGTTGCAGTTTTGGTGCTCAGAGTTTCTACATAAGCTCCACTTCAACATGGTGTGAAATAGCTAATAACATATAGATATGCCAAAATCATTGATTTTATCATAAGGCATCTGAAAAGTCTCGTTACACATTTCTTTCAGCTCCACATATAGATTTGCCAGAGGTGTGTAGAGAGCCTGTGGATTCTGGACATTGCCGAGCATCCATTCCCAATTGGTACTATGACCATCAGCAAGATCGTTGTATTGGCTTCTCATATGGAGGCTGTGGAGGCAATGCTAATAGATTCCAGTCTGTTGAGCTTTGTGAGCGTCAGTGTGGCAGATACCGCAACCAAGGTAAGCCTATGTTCGTGTTCAGGAGAAGGATATAAAACGAGGAGAGGGATCTTAGTAAATTCATTTATAAGATTATTATACTTTAAGAAAGTTAAAGGCTAGAATCAGTGACATTTTACTTGGAATGTAAGGCATTATGAAAAAAATTAATTTGGGCCATTGAAGTTGGACAGTATATAGGACTAGACATTATACTTCAGTGAGGTATACTTGATAAGAAAGTCTTTAAACAGATGTGGAAACACATTGAGCCAACTCTTATTTCAGACGAGTATTTGTTACCAGACAGTCTATTCTTGCATCTAGAAGTGAGAGTTTTATGTAAATTAGTAAGTCTTGAGTGCATGTGGACTTTGGATACAAGTATTGAAAAGGTGAAGAATGAGAATATATGGAAAAGATGCAGGATTTAAGTTAGAATGTTTATTGTAGTTGATATGAGGTGTTGAGGTGACTCAAGATGTTGGGGATTTTGTCTGATGATGGATGTGTAGAGATATTAAAGGCTTTTGAAAGAGTATGCAGGGATAACATTAAAGAATGTGTGAATGGCTTTTGTCTGCAACTGGAGCCTCCAACATCAAAAAATGAATAATAGCGAGAGTTGTGGCTTAAAAGTTCTTGCATGATATTGCTTGCACAATTAAGCACATGGTAGGAAATGTTATTGAAGTTAGATTATTTAATTGTGAATGTTTTCAGATGTTTGTAACCTTCAGCGAAATTCAGGACCATGCAGTGAGTCATTCCGTAAATGGTACCATGACCCTTATGCACGTCGTTGCAAGCCTTTCGTGTATAGTGGCTGTGAAGGGAATGGGAATCGTTTCTCAACAGAGCAGGAATGTGAAGTAGAATGTATCTACCATGATGCTATTTTGCCAGGTGGCAATAACACCCAAGAAGCAAACACCAGTAAGAGCTTATAATTTGTGTTCCTGTGTTGCTTTTCTTAATTTTCATAGATAACATTATCGCATGAATATTTTAATTTTGTCATGAAAATAACAAATTAGTGAAGTTCCCGCATGTGGTACAGTGCTCTTAACAGCAACAGTTCCTTCCTTTATGTTGTATAGCATAGTTGATAATATGTTTATCTAAATCAAAAGTGTTCTGCTCAGGCAGTTCAATGTTTGGAGCATTGTCGAGTACTTGCTTTAAGGGTGCTTGGTAATAGCATACCTGCCAAGTACAGTAATTTAGGCATAGACAGTCTAAATACAACTCCCAATTATGCTTTATAATTCTGCATTGAAACACTAGTGCTCACCACCAAAATGCAGTGGAGGATCTAGTTTGATTTGATTTTACCTTTTAACAAGTGCATTCTTAACTTGAGTATTAATCTCGCAATATTTCCCCAGTTTGGTGATCATTTATTATACAGAAAAGCTATGCACTAACCACCTTTTTCCTTACTAGTGATATGCGAAATGGATGTGGATGCTGGACCTTGTTTTGATGGCTTCAAGCGATGGTATTTCAACAAAGAGCATGGCTCATGTGTTGCATTTGTATATGGTGGATGCGGTGGAAATCGAAACCGCTTTAAGAAATTTAACACTTGCACCCAGTTCTGTGCTGCTGCCATCGAAAAGTACCGAGGATGTAAGTCTTGGCTATAGCATACGCTGCAATCTTGATATTTGCTTTGTAGAAGCTTTGCATATTACATAGAATTATTCTTTGTTACTGTCTTCATTTTACTTGTTTGAGAATGAATGTGCCAGTCTGTTCAACCCAACAATATGAAATATCAATCTCCTGTTCTACACAGGGTAAGCAGTCTTATATTACCTCTGCCACATACAACCAACACTTCACATTTTCCCTTATTAGATGATGAGATCAGCCATAGCACATATAATCCTAATCTCTAATCTACCATCGTTCCTACTTTTATCCCCTTCTGTTTAGTTGCTCAGGTAACTTCCTGTCAGATGACCCGCGAAATCTATCCATGTTCATTGAAACTCCGCACTTCATCGTGTACTCTTTATTTTTTAATGTTTTTTTCTTTTTAGGGAAATCACACCATTCCACCACAGACCTATCATTAAAGGTGTAGTTTTTAGTATACCTTACCTTCTTGTTCTTGTATTTACTTCTAGATTCCTTATGTACATACACAAACCCTGAAATAGCTGTCATTTTACTTAACTCTTGCCCTTATTTGACTAACAGAATGGCATTATCTGAAATAAAACTTTCTGAATTATGAAGTTGCTCAAGTTTCATACATTATCCCTTGATAATGCATGTGGGAATATTTTTTCTCTTTCATACCTGTACATCAGATCCTGCCTCACCAAGGTAGTGCTAAAGACAGACAAGAAAGGCATAAAAGTAAAATCCTTACTTGGCTTCTTCCTCTGTTCTCTCCAACTCCTGTTTCAATTTGTTTTAGTTGCCTTCCAAAAAATGTAAGAGATGTGTTGGCTGCATTCTTCTACCCCATCTATATGGAATGTATAGAGATTTGTAGTGATGATATTGTTTTATCCCTGGAGTTAAGAGAGAATGAGTACTCGCCTCATATCTTCTGTATGTCATACAAGGTGAATTAAGGAGTGGTAGTGGAGGCTAGAAATCAAACCCTCCCGTGTTATTACTTTCTGTTAGGAACAGAGGATGGAGCCAAGTAAGGATATTTCCTCTAAGGCTAAATCTTTTGCTCCTGATGCCACCTTGCTAATTTAGGAAATGGTGAACATTTACATGTGGAAAAATGATTTTTTGGAGAAAATCATACTTGAAATAGATTTATTCAGTACAGGATTGAAGTTATCAGAGTACGCTCTGTAAGCAAAGTGGTTTTGTTTGATGGAAATTGGAGAACACTTGGGTTGAATGAGAGGTTGCTTTGATGTTGTGTGGATAAAAATGTTGAAGGCAAACGTGGATAAGAACTAAGACACTTTTCCAAAGTGAGATGGATTGTCATAGTGCATTGTCATTCTGGATGGAGAACAATTTTAGGAGAAGCAGATGAGTTTAGGTAAAGGGATTGATGATCACTTTGGATGTCATTGTGAAAGCTGAAGTTAGCTCTGATGCAGTGGATATCAGATCATAGTTTTTTTAGTTTAGAATGTATAGAAAATAGGAGCAAGAGAGAGGAATTACTTACAAACAATGATTTGAATCCAGGGGATTGATGAAGTTATTGAAGATGTGAAAAGGATAAAAATGATGTGAAGAATTCATCTGAGAGATGCACACATGAAATCCTTTAAAGATAGTATAACCAAGTACAACACATGGTACTCGGTACATTGGTCAAAAGGTTACACTTGTTGAATACCTGGCATAGGCTTGGATGTGTGCGTGTGTGTGTGTGTGTGTGTGTGTGTGTGTGTGTGTTTGCATACATACATAGGAGTAAAGACATGATACATATATATAAGGTTAAGAGATGGGGCAACACAAGTGTGCAAATTCTCTTCCCTAAACACACAAACAGTAAGCACCATTGAAGAAATGAACAGATGCAGTAGGTGAACTGTATAGAGGTAAAGGTATATTTGGTGAAGATGCCGGACTAGTGGATTTTAATCACATGAAAGGAAGTGTTATGTGTGAAAGTGGTGGTGTAAATGAAGACTCTAGTCTCACTTGAGAAATCAACTTCACATACACACTGAAAATTAAGAAGTGCATATATTATGTGAGCTGATTGAGAG
>JAUTXX010327255.1:0-13638 GCA_032273605.1 Panulirus laevicauda | reverse complement strand
AACTGGCTTTACAGAATACTTCCCATGTAGTCTCTGTGTGTCATAGAAGGCAACTAAAAGGGATGGGAATGGTGTGCTGGAAATCCTCCCCTTGTTTTTACTTTTCCAAAAGAAGGAACAGAGAAGGGGGCCACGTGAGGATTTTCCCTCTAAGGCTCAGTCCTTATTCTTGATGCTACCTCGCTAATGTGGAAAAAGGCAGATATGTATGGGAATTTTTTTTTCCATACATATTTGCCATCTCCTGCATTAGTGAGGTAGCATCAATTAAAGAGGACTGAGCCTTTGACAGAAAATCCTTATTTAGCCCCCTTCTCTGTTACTTCTTTTGGAAAAACAAAAAACTGGAGGGGAGGATTTCCAGCCTCCCACCAGAATGGGGACCCCTAGCTGTACTTGTTCAGACTGCAAACTTCCAACCCACAAATTTGAATTTGAAGGCATGACTCACTGGCATGCAGAAGTGCCTTCTGTCAGAAGCAACAGTAATTAGCATTGGGAATTATCCTAATTATGGTTACCCATATAGCACATTATCTAACCATGTGGGTACATGCAATTTTTCAGCCATCATTTACACAGAAAGGCATGCTTTACCAATATGTAAAGTTGTCATGAACAACTATGATCAGCACTGGAAAAAATATCTCATTTAGTCATAACATGATGGGGGAATATATTGCCCTGGTGTAAGCCACATGTCAATTAGAGATAGTTTATGGCAAAAATGTTTTTGCAGATCTTGAACTGTTACCAGAGGGAAAATTTCTTTGAGTATAAGAGATCCAATGATGGAGGCAGAAAACAGATGCAGATGTATAAGTGAGCAATAAAGTTCATATGATATGCCAAATTCAATATTTCTACATTAAAATCAATTCATAACTTACCAGATTTTCCCTTTTCCTTTACCATTTCTTGATATTTCCTTTAAACTGATAATACTAAAGTATCTTTTTGATTTTTTTGATAAACCCATGTCCTGGAGACCAACTTAAATTTCCTTTAGGGGTTAAGAAGCAATACCACAGTACATAATTTTTCTATAATGCGGTGCATTCACTAAACCACAAAGCAATCACAAACTGCACCATCAGAAATTTTAGATTCTGTATCTTGAAAGTTATCCAGATACTCCAAAAATGTAACTTATTATTTTTAAGCTGAAGTTATTGGGTAAGAAACTTTAATGATTCAAAAAGAATAAGATTTTTTTTTAGAAAACCCTGGACTTCAATAAAAACACTAAAGAATGATGTACAAGAAGAAAATTTTGAAGGTGCTAATTAAAATCTGCCCTTCTACTACTAGGATGATGATCTTCAGGGAATAATTCATGTGAGCCATTCCATCTTTACTCACAATGAACACTATGGACAGGAATTTTTAAACATCCGTTTCAATAATTTCCATTACATGGTAATAGGTTTGTCTTGATGCAGGTAACTTACCATATTACCTATTCTTCCTATATTCTAAAGGGATACAATTTTGAACTGAGAGTTCTGGAAAGATGTGAATTTACCTTCTTTTTCTGGAACCTCAGGTTTTTGAGAGAAAAGTCTGAGAACATAAATTCCCAAACTGGCTGGTGTCCTCATTCCACTGATTAAATAATGTAAAAAAATTTCTCTTTTTGCTATATGAGCTAACGGATGGATGAAAAGGGAAGAAGCCCATGAAATGGAGTATCAGCTCTAAATGCTTGAGATAACCTGTCACATAAAACCAACCACCTAAGGGCTTTTCATTCCACTGAGACATCTCTCTTCCCAAGATCCACCTAATTTTGTGAAGACTGAAAAACCTGTTTACCACATTTAAAATTTTCCCAAAGCTTCGATTGTGTGGCTTTGACTTAGCACCATCATGAGAATGCTTTCTACCCTTTTCTAAAAAAACTGACCCTATGAAATGAAAATAACCTTAGTGAGAAGCTATAAGAACCCAGCACTGGATTCCAGTTTACAATTCAAGAAAATTCAAATTCATGTCTTGACAGTCTGAATCAGCAAAATATATTGCCTGAAGTGACATAGCAACCCTGAGCCGGCTGCAACATTGCTCATGTAAGCTCACCAATCAATATTACATGACGACTGGATTCTTAAAATTAAAAATTGATCTTTTCAAGGGTTCCTGCCTATTGCACTTTGAGTAGCAGTTTGGAAAAGTCAAATCTAATATAACATGGGGCAGGAATATTAGGTAGGTAGTAGTAGTTATAGAAACATTACATAGGCACCTTTGAAAACATTGCACAAGAGTTGCCCTCTGCCAGTGGCCTGTTAAGAGTGAGGCACTAAAGGCTAAGAAGAACTGGAGTTTAACAGTCATGGAGACTTTTTTGCTGGGGCAACCCCATTGAGGGAGTTCCCAAAGGCAATAGGTATGAGATATAGACAGATAGATACGTAGAGCTAATGTACAATTTACTAGAAAAGTAATTCATTTTGAAAAGTAATATTTGATAATCAAAATATAAGTTTCTATGAAATAACTAGATACACATACAAAAAAAAGCACTTTAAGTTTTATGCCCAATAGAATCATCTCTGATAACTTGCCTAAGAGGCATAATCAGTAATCTCAATAGGAGCTACAAGGGACTCACTAATGATTCAGTAACACATGTAGGTAATTTAGTGGTAACAATCACTGTTAATGATTTCTGCATAATATAGCATGACACAACTTATAAAATTAGCATTTGCAACATGATATTTCTTCCCAGCCTTTCTTCCTTAGTGTACTTCAATCGAGAAAAAGGATCATTTAGCGACCAAGCAGAAAACTAGAATAATAAAATTTTAAACATGGACAAGAGTACTAGTTGTGCTTGAAATGGCCACATTTTTTGAAGCATGCACTCACCTGAATTTGGGTCAAACGTTAGAGTAAAATGGTTAGTAGAGCAACTGCATTAGTGAAGGACCGTAAACCCTCATTTCTTTACAGTTTCCATATCCTCGTAACTTATGATGTGAATAACCTCTTAAACATGGCTTTAATAACCAAATCAACAAACATATGACTAGGATATTTACATGGAAAGCACTATTTCAAATTTAGCACTACAGTTCAACTACAATACTTAAATAAGTGATTGCTATTCTAAATGTAATAATTAACAGTTGTAACTATAACAGACAGCCAATTCATAATAAAAAGATACATGAATAATTACTTTGAGGGAAGAAAATAATAAAGTTAATAAGTCTTTGGAAAAACTCCTTTACTGAAAACCTATCAGTGTAAATGATCTTGGAATGATAATACCTGATAAACAAATACTCTTTAACTGTAGCCACCCCTTGGCAGGAGTTCCCAGAGGGAATAGCCATCAAGAGAGATAGACATATAGATATATAGATATATAAACAAACAGACATACGTACATAGCAAATACAGTGTATCCCGTTATATTGTCTGAATATTAATGTTTCCTTTTTCTCTCTTTGCTTCCTGATTGGCAGCCTGCAAAGAATGGTTATCTCATTCATGCTTCACTAGGGCTCCTTGATTACTGTGTACCATCTTACATAAGAAAACTTCCATCACTAAAAGTTGACAGGATGTTAATATGAAAAGTCTGGTTACTATGAAGTTGGCTCATTGAATGTTCACAATCAACAGCAGCCAGATATTTGTTAGTTTGGTTGCCTCTACTTCCTTTATTTTACAGAAATAAGAAAGCCATAATAAATATGTTGCCATAATAAATATGTTTAACAGCTTCAATAGCAAGTTTTTGAATGGAAGATATCTAAATTCAGAACAAGGAGTCTAACTGAAAAGCTGACTTGCATGCTACTTTTGGCAAGGTAAACTACTATCTTAGGAGATACAGTTAACTGCTTGTCAACCAAGACATTCTGTTTCCTGATATCTTAAATTATTTTGAGAATTTTCATCTTTTAAAATATGTGTACTCTTGTTGGCTGACCATTTAAGGAAGAGGATAATCACTGTGTCTGGTAGCTTAGATTTTCTGAGATGCCTTCTAAATGGTTATAAAAAACATATCTCTACAATTCATACTGAAAAATAAAAAGGAATAAGTTGACAACCTCTGTATTTCTACTGGTTTCAGTTTTAAGTACATTTGGCATTATAAACTAGCTAATCAAATTACAGCAATATATTTTAAACTACATAAAATTGAAATACTCCTTCCAAAAACAGGCTCTAACACATCTTTTTTATCAAATGAAAATACAACTACCTGGAAACTTCTGTCTAAAAATTCAAGGTTTTATATAAAAATAGGGTTACCTTTGTGGCTTTTATAAAGAGGTCTTGAACAAGGAGACCCTGCCTAAATATCACTAATTTTGGAAGTCAGAAGAACTGTGTGCACCAGTGGAAGGTAACTGTTATTAAGTCTTGTTACTCTCTCATTTCAGTCACCCATCTATAAAGCATGTAATCACTAGATCTAAAAGTAGTTTACAATCTGAAAACTTACCATCAATGTACAGCACATAATTTCATTGTAAAAGATCAAACTGTGGTCCCTAATGGAATCTGGTGTTTCTGCAAAGCTGAAATGTAGAGAGTATTTATAGAAAAATGTACCCAGGAACAAAATAACATATATCTTATGTATTTCTGATAGAGAAGCACTGCAATCTAGGCTCCTTAGTACAAGGTCCACTGGTAGTCAAGACTTTACTTGATCCAGTTCTGTCACATACACAAACTCATAACTAATCCAGTTTTGTGATTAACATTCTAGATATATATTACAAACAACTCTATGGTTTATTATAATCTCATCATTTTCCAAGAAATTTTAAAAAATATGCAAACTACTTTATGCAGCAGGGGTGCATGATGTCTCCTTGGTTGTTGAATTTGTTTATGGATGGGGTTGTTAGGAAGGCGAATGCAAGAGTTTTGGAGAGAGGGCTTGGGAAGTGAGTCAGTTGTTTTTCGCTGATGATACAGCACTGGTGGCTGATTTGGGTGAGAAACTGCAGAAGTTTGTGACTGACTTTGGTAAAGTGTGAGGAAGAAGAAAGCTGAGAGTAAATGTGAATAAGATCAAGGTAATCAGGTTCAGTAGGGTTGAGGGACAAGTTAATTGGGAGGTAAGTTTGAATGGAGAAAAACTGGAGGAAGTAAAGTGTTTTAGATATTTGGGAGTGGACTTCGCAGCAGATGGAACCTTGGAAATGGAAGTGAGTCACAGGTTGGGGGAGGGGCAAAGGTTATGGGAGCATTGAAGAATGTGTGGAAGGCAAGATCGTTATCTCGGAGAGCAGAACTGGGTATGTTTGTAGAAATAGTGATTCCAACAATGTTATATAGTTGCAAGGTATGAACCATAGATAGGGTTGTGTGGAGGAGGGTGGGTGTGTTGGATATGAAATGTTTGAGGACAATATGTGGTGTAAGGTGGTTTGATCGAGTAAGTAATGAAAGGATAAGAGAGATGTTTGGTTATAAAAAGAGTGTGGTTGAGAGAGCAGAAGAGGGTGTGTTGAAATGGCTTGGACACATGGAGAGAATGAGTGAGGGAAGATTGACAAAGAGGATATATGTGTCAGAGGTGGGGGAGCAAGAAGTGAGACCAAATTGGAGGTGGAGGGATGAAGTGAAAAAGATTGTAAGCGATCGGGGCCTGAACATACAGGAGGGTTAAGGGCACAGAAGGAGTAGAGTGAATTGGAATTATGTGGTATACAGGGGTTGATGTACTGTCAATGGATTGAACCAGGGCATGTGAAGTGTCTGAGGTAATCCATGGAAAGTTTTGTGGGGCCTGGATGTGGAAAGGGAGTTGTGGTTTTGGTGCATTACACATGACAGCTAAAGACTGAGTGAGAACAATTGTGACCTTTTTTGTCTGTTATCCTGGCACTACCTCACTAAAGCAGGGGGTGGTGATGCTGTTTCCTGTGGGGCAGAGTAGTGCCAGAAATGGCTGAAGGCTAGCAAGTATGAACATGTATACATGTATATGTCTTTGTTTGTGTATGCATATGTATGTATATGTGTGTGTATGGATATGAGTGTTTCCTGGCACTACCTCGCTGACATGGGAAACGGCAATCAAGTATGATAAATAAAATAAATGATAATAAGTAAATTTTCGGAAGACACCAAGAATACATATAAAAAGATAAGGGTACAAATATGTAGCACAATGGCATAATTCTTTTGGTCTGTGGACAATCAGAAAAACTTTTGCTTTTCTAAATGTGCATGTTATATGACCAAGCATTCACACAGCTAAATTGGTCTATGAAAAAATTCTATAATCAGCTTTACAATGATACCATGTAACTTCTGGATGGTTATTATTTTTATAGGACTTTGGGGAATCATATCATGTGCAAGTAAGATAAGGCAGGTTCCTCTGAAGTGGGAAGGTCTGCAACGGTCAGTATTCCTTTCCACCTTCTGATGATGCTACAACCTCATTCAAGATGACCTCACTAACAGTGCTACCAATTTCAAGCTTTAGTCCAGGAAACCAAGTACTGCAGTTACATGCACTGATAAAACAGAGTTATTGGGAAAAAGATAATCTTTTCTTAATGAAATATGACAATCTCTATAATCTAATGAGATGTAATACATTATAACTGAAGATGATCAAGTGCTTGGCTTTTTCAAATAAAAAATACAAGTAAATAATACAACAATCAAAAAAGACCTTTCATGTGATAGATGAACTCTTTGATACTTTCTACTTTCACTTGACTATTGGATCAACTGCAGCAAAACGAGGTGTCTTTAAGAGGCAGTGCTCTAGTATAAATTTCAACAGGTAAAAATTTTTACCTGAAGCACACTTATTCTGGAACGGTTCACCACACCACACTCTTTCAACAGTATATGTCACACAAAGCCAGTGAGAGATCCGTGACTGTAAAGGCTGACGTCTGTTACCACTTATGTGGCTTCATAAGTGCAGCACGGAAGGTGACAATGGGAGGGAGGGAGTGGGTGGTTAGCTACCTTATTTCTATGTAATTCTTCAGCTTCTTTTCCAAGGACATTTCTCTAAAACACTTCATTTGTATACAGCCAACTCTAAAGTCTAATCTTCTTGGAAGTAATGTTAAACAGATCTAAATGTTCTTGCTTATTCAGTAGCCGTACTATCTATATATATATTTTCCTCTGAGATATTTGGATCATGCTCATTCATAATCAATTGCCTTAAGACCCATAGGATAATTATCAACGTAGTGTTTGCAATGCTATCCAGACAATAACACAATCAAGGTTTTAAACAGAGTTAATGCCAGCCAATCTCATGATAAAAAGATACACAAAAGAGTAACAATATCAAGTAGTCTCAGACCATATGCAGTTTTGCAGCTGTTTTCAAGGAAATAAACATTTTTAATAAGGTGGGTTAAGAATGCTTACTAAGTGCCGTGCTCTTACATGCTTAAAAAATCTTAGATTCCTGATTAATAAACATAATAATAAATAGACTTATTCTACTGCAGAACCTTAAAATTTGCATTCTTAGAAATAACATTATAAGCACTTTGCAAACAAGAACTATATTGTAAAATCATAACACAGTTGTAACAATGACACAAAATCTAACCAATTCCCTAAGGCTTTATGGTATATTTAATCAAACATATAATGAGTTCAATGCAGATGTATGAAAAAATATCTTTTTATATACCAGCTCATCTTTCCTACCTTAACAAGGTAGCACCAGAAACAGACAACAGAGCCTTCAAAGAAAAACCCTAACTTGGTATCTTCTGTTCCTATATCTAAAAAAAGATAAGAGAGAGGGACCTCTTTTAATGCAGTCTCACACAATGGATTTTTGTTTGACATATAATAAATATTCATTTAATATGTACATTACACATACTAGTCATTAAAAACAAAAATTTAAAAAACTTCCTGCAAACATATAAAAAAAAAGACGAATATTTCCATTCCCAACTTTGTTTACATTCTATAAGCTAGTTGTATAAAGCCTGCCACAATCTGCATCAGTTCAGTCTCAGTCACTCTCTTTTTAGTTATCTCTGATGTGTATTTATGGGAGATTTTCAATTTATCATGTCTAGTAGACAGCCTGCAAGTACAAGCATAGATAAAATATCCAAGGTGCCCGTGAAGGTGAGAAATGTAGACTTAAAGATGCAACTAATACTTTGGGTTGAGGCACGTCCGTGTCAGACACGAGTGGGTCAGTCTCCTAGACTAGCTTCCTCTACCACTAAAATAACACATGATAATAGTGAAAGCCAGTCCACCACATCTGAACTTGCAAGAATTTTTCCCACACACAAGAGACAATGGAGAGCAGTCCAGGAAGGTTAAGTGTGCTGTCTGAGCACAGAAGCAGTGATCAACAACACTGCAAGCTCAAACTAACTTGTGTATGATTATCTAATTTTCATATGGTATTAACATTAACAATTCTTCATTTCAACTATAAATCACTAAAATAACATATAATGTTACCAAAGGAAGCCTTTCTATAACACCTATTAGAGTAAGAATTGATACTTTCAGGAAGAAATATTCTTCAAAAATGCATCTCATCTGTTATAAGGGGTCTCTATATACATGAAGAAAAATCTCCAGCCCCTTAAAGTCACTTTATACAACATGCAAAGCATACAGGGACATATCCATAGGGATGAATGGGGCAATCACCCACCCCTAAAGCCATAAGTAAGCAATACTATACAAAACACTTACTACAGTATACAGCAAAGTACTGTACAATGCACTTAATAATAATGACAATTCATGGATTCTAACTGGTATTTTAACCTTTTTAGTCCCTTGCAAGGAAAAATAAATGTGTACTGAACATATGTCTATTTAATCGACACAACCATTTCAATGATTCAAACTTGTGACCAATGGAATAACTTTGTGTTTCACAATTTTCTTAAAGCAGTAACATGCACTCATAAAAACATTTCTTCTATCTGCGTAAGTACATTAATATGTTTCACTGAACACAACTCTCCTTATTTTAGTTATAACTTTTTAATAGTATCAAATATCAAAATTGTTATGAAAAATGGTCAACAGTCTCATAATAAACTTCCTTCACTACAACAGCTGTAATCAGCTTTATCAGAATTTGACAATTATTAGCATTTATATTTGACATCAAAATAACTCAAACAGTGCTAAGCTCTTTAGCATAAAATGTATTCTTAAATACCAATCATGTTTTGAACTTTTCATCATTATCTTGTTAATAATTCACACACCCCCACCATCACCACCGACTAATCCTGATACATGCCTGCATGAATGTTACGCTTTTCCAATTAACTTTATTTTGAAGAGACATGTTAACACTTTTGGTGCATAAGGTAGGTATATCTGCTTTAACATTCACAGCCATTTGATACAAGAAGTGGATTTATCCCAAAGCTTCAAAAAACTCTTCCTTCTCCTGTGACTGCAACAAGCAAGATTACCCTCTCATCTATGAAATCCCCACTACATCTTCATGCATGCTGTTAATTGCGAGCAACATCCATTTAGGAGCTCCATGGTCTTAGGTTAATTTTACTTGTATATTAAAATTTTTATTTGTTGTACTCTATGTGCATATCTAAAATAATATCTATCATCTGATGAACTAATATCTAACTGAGATATTGTAATCAAGTGGTGTACTGAATGATAAGTCAGTGTTCATATTTCACATATGTTTTTCCTGTTCATCATTCATGTGTACAATGTTTGAGCTTTATCTTTTATCATTTTATGCTAGTTACAGATGCTAAATCATCCTATGGTACTCATACACATGTTTTATGTCCTTATAGTCATACATGGGGCAGATGTCTTGGAGAGCTGTCTTGTGTGGGCAGCACAGCATATTGTTTATTTACACTTGATCAGCTGACTGATTACACAATGAGTGAGTATCCATTTGAGTTATGTCCTGTAACTCTCCTGTTCTGGACATGTATTAATCAACTATTTACTACAATGTAACTTTACATTTCAATTTATGCTAATATAGGCCACAAATTACAGAATGAATTGCTAGACAGTTCTTTTATGTTTGTCTTTATGATTTCCAAATTGTTTCATTTCTACCATAGTAAAAATGAATGGCAAGAGAAAGAAGGCTGCAACTAATGTAGATAATGAGGCCTTTTTGGCAGCATATAAGAGTGGGAGTGAGTCTGAGGACATTATGATTTTCATGCATCAGAATACAAATATGAGTGATGAGATGTAAACATATTTCTTTTATTCTTTATGTTGAAGGCTCCAGTCATGGACAAAAGTCCACATCAAGGCCGGGCCTTAAATGAAATTTAGAGAATCATGAAAAGGAAAAAGAGCAGACAAGGGAGGGTATCTAAGAATTATTGGGAAGTGAAAAACCTGTCTTCTGAAATGCACAAGGTCACAGTTAATGGGAAGGACATGAAAGGGTAGAGAGTTTCAGAGCTTTGACATGTAAGGAAAGAAGCAGGTATCAAAATGGCCTAACCTTGAGATGCTGATGGCCACGTGATACTCATGCGATGCGGCAGCTTGCCGAGTATTGCATGGTCTAACTAGTGGTATGGATACACGAGCAGCAAGCTCTTGGGATCAAATAACCCACTTCTATTAAACAGCTCTGTAACACCAGTTCCTAAACATAAATGGCATAAGACTGAGAATATCCATGGCCAGAGCTCCCTTGGTTTAGACTGCACTGGACAGGCATTAGCCAAAATTTCTGTTAGAATGAGGTGTAAACATATATATTACTGTATTCTGTACTGTAAATATCATAATTCAAACTAAAATAGCAGTTACAAAATAAAAACCACAGAAAAATTATGGCTTTTCCTTTTCACCAAAAATCTGTCCTTTTTGCAAGAATATCCTTCACTTTTTAGATGGAGAGTGATATCAAATAATGCAAACTGGTATTGAAATCTACTTTTTTCTATAACAAAATTATCATAGATGTTTTCTGACTTACCTAGGTCAGCCTATGTGCCAACTGTGGGAGAACATGTTTTCACACATCTTATGGATTTTCTTTATGTAAATCATTATTTTGTTCTGTTCTTTGGAAACAACAATGCCCAACAATTCATCTAAAAATAATATGAATGTCCTATGACTAACATTTTTGGAATATATCAGTCTTATCAATTCCCTTCCAGTGTCAAAACAACAAAATTACAAGACTTTTTTCTCAAAAGAAAACGTTTACTTAGGACAAATTTTCCAATTCCCCTACCATAAAAAATCAAGCCAATCAATACAACATATAACCATCATTAAATAAAATCTTAAATGATTGAAAGCTAGGGTATGCATTGCTCCTCTCTGTGTCCTCAAAGAAAGCTGTCCTGTTAGCATTACCAAACGGCAGGTTCATCCTATTTGCCCAAGCCTAAGAAGTGCAACCAATTGGATTAACCCAAAATCAACCAGCACAGCACTCGACCCCTGACTTCCTTACTAAGAACACTGGAACACTGCCATTTTTGATAATCCAATTACATACATATATCCCATACAGCATTTAAGATAACAGTATAAACTCAAAGCCATGGTTGAGATCAATATGATTTTATTAAAGTCTGTTGTAAACAATGGATTAATTCATTATGTCTCATTAAAGGTAGCTAAAAAAAAATATACATCTGACTAAAATTCATCATAAGCAGCCTGACGTAACATCTGAGAAGTTTAAGCTTCTGTATGGAGCAATATTGAAAATTTTAAAAATTTCATTGTAAAACTGGATTTCAGAAACAGACGTTAACAAACTATATGGATAATCTATTTCTTCTTCTTCTTCTTCGTACTATTCGCCATTTCCCACATTAGCAAGGTAGCGTTAAGAACAGAGGCCTGAGCCTTTGAGGGAATATCCTCACTTTAAAAAATATTGTTTGACCGCCAATCATTATATCCAGACTACTGAACATCTAACAGAAAACATGCTTTATAGCATAAAATCTTACATGTCAGTAATATACATACTATAATACCAGTAATGCATGAGGAAGACTTGTGAAAAATACCTAAATAACAATAAAAATGATGCAGGGAAACTTACCTCATTCAATTCTTAATCCTAAGAAAAAAAATTCTAACATGTTTTTTAATGACAAAACCAGATGTGTTCACAAACACACAAAAGCACTTTAACTACACCTTTGAACAAGAAATGATGATCAATTAATAATATAATTTTGACTCAAAATATAATCAGGCACTGTTTGACTGGCAAATAAACTTCAGAATATCCATGGTGCTTACACATGAATAAAAATAT
Organism: Panulirus laevicauda; assembly: GCA_032273605.1. Taxonomy (NCBI): domain Eukaryota; kingdom Metazoa; phylum Arthropoda; class Malacostraca; order Decapoda; family Palinuridae; genus Panulirus; species Panulirus laevicauda. The sequence continues at coordinate 1,373 of JAUTXX010327255.1, read as the reverse complement.
GGACTGAAATAAATGAGGATACCCCTTTGTGGAAGGAACAGGAGTACATAAATCTCTCAATAAAAAATCATCCACCTACCAAAAATAACATCAGAAAGATTGTAAGATTACCAAGTTTGTTTGTTCAACCTGTCGACACCTATGATCTCACTGATGACCATCTTCATCAGTTGTACATCAGCACTATGACATTACACGCTATGCTGTAGAAAGTATTAGATTAAGCTCGAGAATACTTGTGTTAACCTTAGCATATAATCTCAATCTGTGAAACACTGGAACAGTCTTTGTACAATCAAATAAAAAGACAATGAATGATGCTGGAAAAGTAAGCAAACTTTCACACAGAAACCCAAAGACTTTAAAGCCAAAGTTGACCTTGGATCTAACCAAAGAGTGTTCTATCATAATTCAGACAGCAAGCATTTGTCTACCTCCCACGAGGTAGAAACAAACAAAGGAATTAAACTACGGCTTGAGAAATGTAATACTTCCATATGAACTCAACAGAAAATCCTGGACTAAACAACATGTACTCTTTAATGATACAGCTCCAGCAGACAATGAATCCTTTCAAACACTCAAAGATGATCATACAGAGTTTCATGCAATAAGACCTAAGCCTGAGTGGAAAAAAACTGTTCAGGATAACTTTGAAAAAAACATGTGTTTTTTAAAAACAGTAGTGGATGCCAAGCACTGAGCTTTAATGAATAACATTTAACAATAGTATACAATATTTTTTGTGACAATTAAGAAAGATTCTACCCACTCTCAACATACTGGTGGTCTAAAACTTTTGCATGAATCAAAAAATCTCATAAAGTTTTACAGCTACATTTATCAGGAGTGTAAATTCACCAGTAAAATATTAAAATGGTAATCCATACTTATTTAATATTATTTCTTATCAAGGCAAAACCATAAGGTTTCCACATCTGACATTAATATTTCTCAAAAAAATCAGAGCAAGCTAAAACTTAATTAGAATGAAAAATATAGTACAGTATTTATGGTTTGATGCAGGACAGCATCAACCTCCACAAATGTAACACATTTATATATCCTTCCGCTCATAATGAAGAATGAACTGTACAAAGGAAAAGCAGGAAATAATTAAAGGGATGCTAAGCAGACCCAAATTGCCCAATCATGAGCAATTGTCAAAAACTTAATATATAAACATTATTTATTTATTCATATTCATTACGTTTGATCACCATTTCCTGCGATAGCGAGTAAGCACCAGGAAAGAGACAAAGAAAGATCCATCCACTCTCTTACACATATATACACATTTTTCTTCTTTCATACTATTCGCCATTTCCCGCGATAGCGAGGTAGCGTTAAGAACAGAGGACTGGGCCTTTGAG
>JAUTXX010327146.1:0-13638 GCA_032273605.1 Panulirus laevicauda | reverse complement strand
TAACAGCACATCCCTCAGATGCAGTATATCCAAGGGTATTCTAATGAATTTAACAAGTTTTGTAATCAGGAAAAATATCCTAGTTATGCTCACAGAAATGACAAGGGAAACTTATTTTCTTACTTTTCATGTTTTCATCTTCTCAATTCATACTTAAGATTTTTTACCCTATCCACTGCAAAATATTTAAACACACAAAAAATCAAACACAGACAGTCCAGAAGAAAGCAGCAAGGATGGTACCTGATATAAATGAGGTGAGTTGCAAGGGAAGGTCAAAGGCTATAGATGCTGAAAGGAAACTTTACTACAACCTTCAAGAAACCTGGTCAAACTGACACTGTCATCAGAGAACTGTTGTTTGAAAGATGCACACAAATAGCAATAAGAGGTCAGAGCAAGAATCTTGTTAGATGAGATGTGAAGTAATACAGGAGTATGAGTTATGAAAGAATGTAAGAGCCTAAATGATAAAATCTTTAAATGCAGACAGAATACAACAGTTTAAAAAGTTTTATGATGTAATGTAAGTATAAGGGATGGGGTCCAATGCCTATAAATCTCAATTTCATTAATAATAAACACATTAATTTTGATTTTTTCCTTTTTTTAATATTGTAGATTCCAGTCACAAACAGAGGCCCACAACAAGGCTGGGCCTTAGCTGAAATGTAGAGAGGTTAATGAAAAAGAAAAAGAAAAGATGTGGGAAGTACTTATGAATTTTTGGGAAAGTTAAAACCACATCTTTTAAAAAGTGTCATGTCATAATTATTGGGCAATACATGAGAGGGTACATTAATTATATAGCTTTCAGACCTGAACTCTTGTTTAGCATGATCAATACCACCCATGATGAGATTTCAAACAAAACTAAAATTCAAAAAAGACTGGAAAAAAGCATTTGCAATGAGCTTGTAAAGTTTTTTCTTGAACCATCACCTGCCATTACATCATACAGTTCTCAAAGGAAGCCAATATGAGAGAGACAAACCTACTATAAACAATGCTACAGTCTATAAACAATGCCACAGTCATGCTAAATTTATGTAAAGAGTGTAACTCTTTATACTGCACACAAAAATCTACTCAAAACCAACATTAACATCACATGCTAGATTGCTATACTTGTCTTCTCACCCATGTTGTTACACTGATCCTTGTTTTTTGTGTTGCTGCCTTCTCAATTGTCTCGAATTCTAATGGTCATTATGAAGAAACCCAACATTATGGGGTAGGTGGGCTTGATGATGGAGGGCAAGTATTGGTCCTGGCTTAAAAACATACCTTCACATGCTCAATGCTAACTCTGAGCCAGCCCATCACCTGCCCTCCTATTATGTAGTTTTATCACATAAAAAAAACAGGAGATGCAGAATTACTTACCTGAAAAATACATTAATATATAAGCACTAAGTGAAGAAAGCTTCATGGCACTTGTCTTCTCATGATAATGACCTAAAAGACTTTTCTTGGTGAGTCTTCATAAATTTCAAGCTTTCTTAGGCCACTCTTCTTTTGTAATGCTTGGCACACAACAGTACTAAACACTTTACAGACAAAGGTATGTTAACAGGTGCTGTGTTTGACATGTTATAAAAGACACTATACAGATCAAGACTTGTCAAGATGCATTTTGCTGCTATACACTTAATGGAAAAAGAAAATATATAGGTTGTGGGATGCTGGCATGCATTGTGCTGCTTGACACATGAAAGGAATAACACTGTTCAGGGAAGTGCATGTCAGCATTTGCTTCAATATTTGACATGCAAATAGCTGACAACTTTGCATAGGCAGGACCAGTCCATATGTGCTATTCTGTGGAATATATTTTCATCTCTCTCTGTACCCTATATTCCTCTCAATAGGTAGGTACAGTATTTATCGAATGTCTTTGTACCCATTGAACTTATCAAATGTATGCTTTTTATGGCTAAAAGGGTTAAAAAGTTGTCTCACCATGATGGGCAAATTAAAAAAGTTTGAATATTGGAAAAATGTAGGAAAACTGAACCCTTAAACTGCTCCAATCATCATTTGATGATCCTTCAAGGACTGCTCTCAGTGAGACTTGATGAGTTAATTTTTTCTACTTCTGTTTGAATATTTAGTTGACTTACTCTATCATAAGTAGCCTAAAACGGTCTCTTCCAATAACGGGAAAGAACTAGAAAAAAATTCTGCTCTTCTCAGTACCTTACAACCCCCCTTATACGTGCATGACCATGTCTGAGGTCATACACACAATGTTATCCCACAGTAAATATGTAGATTGTTGAATGATCCAAGTGATATGGGGAACACTTGTGATATATGTCAGTTAGAGAAAAATGAAGAAAAATAAGATAAATGCAATGGGAAATGTGACAGAGTTTACTGGGATTACATAAGGATGAGGAAGGCCTTCCTCACCCCCAAAAACAACCTTGCAATGGTAACCACGTCCCAGACAGAATAGTAGCCAAGTGAAGTATGTCATGATACTCTTTGGAACCAATGCCAAGTGTGCATGTAGACAGTAAGATGAGAGAGAAAAATGAAATTAGGTGGCAGGTAATGTAGGAAGTACAGTGTTGTTTATGAATTGGTGAGTGCTTCAGAGACTTTCACTCCTGAGCAAGTACTAAAACCAATTAAACAGTGCTGAGAATGTATGTAAATATGGAGTTACATGTAATAAGGCATCTTTTTTTCAATCATGTTCACTACTTCCCATGACAGCACCAGGGAAAAATGAAACTGCCTCATTTGCTCACATCCCATCTCTAGCTATCATGTATAATGTACTGAAACCAAAATCCCTGTCCACATCCAAGCTACGGAGACTTTCATATGGTTTCACCTGAACACTTCATCTCCTGGTTCAGCCCAATGATAGCATATCTATCTATCTATCTAAATCTCTGATGCCCATTCCCTCCAGGAACTCCCATCAATGGGGCGGCCACAAAAAAAGTCTCCACTTATCCCTGTCCTTACAGACCTTCTCGAAAGCACCATTCCACACATTCTTCCACCATTTCTGTCCCACCAGTATTCTTCCAATTTATTTGCCCATGTCATGGGTGGTGGCAGTGGCAGTATCATAACCAAGGAGCTTAGGAGGTGCTGATACAGCAAACAGACACAAAACTGGGGAGAGTTTTCAAGTTTCAGCACCTCACTGGGATACTACAGTTTCCTAGAGTATCCAAGTCTCATCCCACCTTCTCATGATGACCTTGTTAATTCACCCTTGAGGTGGAACTGAAGGGGGAGGCATTGCCTAATTCCATCAGGGAAATCTTTTCAAATACAAATACCTGAGGTGTGCAGGGACTTTTTAGCTTTTTGGAAAATTTTTGAGCCTCGTTGCCTCTGGAAACACTGTGCTGGAGTTGTCCTCTGCTAGCGGCATATCAAAGGTGAGGCATCAAAGGCTAAGAAGTGGCACTAGAATCTACCAGTTATGCTGAGGAGTAAAAGAGTCGAATGATTGAGGATGCTGGCACTGAAAGTAAATGGGATGACTGGTGAGAGTAAAAAGAAGGAGCTTGCATAGAAGTTTAAAAATTACGGCTTGGATGTGCCAGGGATTAGAATAACCCTCATCCTTTGGCAGGGTGTATGATGAATGCAAGTTATCAAAGGGGATAGAAGTAGGGCTGGTATGGGTGGGAATGAATGAAAATTATCAGGGAAGAGGGTACAAAGGATGTGCAATTCTGCTATCATTGAAAGTATGGGAGGGTGTTACATAGCATGGATGGAATGGATCAAGAGAAGTGCGGGTGAAAGGAAAGACTGGAACTGTGAAGTATAAATGGTTATGTGTATATACTCCTGTGAATATGAAGACTGTATGAGAAAAGGATAAAATGAAGCACATCTAGAGAAATTCGAATGACTGTATAAACAATTTTGAGAATGAGAGAAATGTGGTCACAATGGGGGATATGAATGCAAAAGTGGGATGAGATGAAATTGGTGGAATGATTAGTAAATGGGGAGCACCTGGAGTAAATAAGAATGGAAGTAATCTTGTGGATGTTTGTGGTGAGAGGGGTTTACTCCTTGCACACTTTTTTCAGCACAGGATGATCCACAGGTATACATGGATAGGAATATTGGAAGAGAATATTTCGCAGTTCTTACGGAATGAGGATCAGGAAGAAGTAGAGGTATGGTGTAAGAAGAATGGAGAGGCAAAAGTGTTGGCAAGTGAGAACAAGAATCAGAAAAAATGCAGGGAGGAGTACGAAAGGAAGGTAACTGAAAGCTTAGATGGTAGTGCAGTGAATGTAGAGATGCAGTTATGTGTGAATGAGGTGTTTAAAATGTTAAGAGAAATACAATTAAAAGTTGTAGACTTAGCAGCTAGATACAAGGCTGTGAGATATAGGAATAAAAAGGGCAATGTATGATGGGTGGAAGAGATTAAAAATGCTGTGGAAGAGAAGAAAATGGCATATGGTAGATTGTTCAAATGGAAAGCATCAGTAGAATTTCAATAAAGAAGGAGGGAAGAATATAAAATGTGTAAGCAGAATGATATGAAGCTGATAGAGGAAAGCAAGTAATTAGTAGATAAAGATTTTGTGAAGAATGTTAAGTGAAAAGTTTCGGGAAAATAAAAAAGCAAGTCGATGTGAGAGTAGAAATGTTAAAATGAGACGTAAGGAAGGAGAGTTGCTGAATCAAAATGAGGAAGTGAAAAAAGATGGATAGAGTATTTTGAAGAAATGATGAATGTGGGAGCAGGGGAGGCAGCAGTTACTACATGCATGGATATGGAGGATGGAAGGAAGAGGATACAACTGCAGGGGCCTATAGCAAAAAGGGATTTAAAAAGATCAATAATGATGCTGAATGTAGGAAAGGCATCTGGAGTGGATGGGATCATAGCTGAAATGCTGAGGTATGGATGAGAAAGTGTGATAGAGTGGATGCATCTGATAAGTAATTCAGCATGAAAACAGAAGATTGTTCCTGAGGATTGGATGAAAACTATTATTGCTCCTTTAGTCAAATAAAAAAGTGCTAAAGATGTATGTAGCAATCATAGGGAAATAAGTTTGTGATGGAAATGACTGAATGCAATAAGTGTTGTTTGCTGGGAGTGAAGAGGAGTTGCAGAAAGTTGGAAGTGTGTTTTGTGATGTGTGTAAGCTTAGGTGATTATAAATACATGCAAATAAAAGTAAACTAATGGTGTTTGGAAGGAAGTATAGATTTTGTAAAACCATATAGAATGAAAGAAGAAAGTGTACTTAAATATGCTTTGAATATGGGGGGAGAAAGGCTGGAAGAGGTGAGAAAGTTTCAGTAATGAGAAGCTGTCTTGGGTAAGGTTGGTGATACAGAAGGAGAGATATGGGAGAGAGCAGTACAGAGTAAAAGTGTCATTGGATCCCTCAACAGAATAATGAAGGGGAGAGGTTTAAGTAAGGAGGTGAAGAGAGGATTGAATGACAGAATAGTCCTCCCAACCCTGACCTATGCAGCCAAAACATGGACATAGAATGAGTCACAGAGGTCAAGAATCCAGGCTATGGAAAAGAGCTATCTGGAAAGAGCATGTGGTACGAATAGATGGAATAAAGAATGAAATGAAGGGGTGTATGAGAGATGTGGTAAGGCAGGAATGCAAAAGGAATGAATTGTGGAGTGGTAGTGTGGGTGAAATATAATACTCTAATGTGCAGAAAAAATTCTAAGACTGGGAACTTACAAAGGGAGTGTATGATAGTACAATTCAAGGGGTTGGTGTGAGAAGAGGACAGCACATCAACCCGTGTATACTATACTGTTCTAGTTTTCTCTATCCCATGCATTTCTCTCCTTTCTAAAAATATACCACCTATCTCTCCATTCTTCTCATCCTAATTACATCCATTCATATAAACCAGCCTGAGTATTTGAGGATGAAGAGCACTCACAGTTTGGCACCTTTTCTCCCCACATTTAGAAATTTAAATACAAGGAAAGGAGGGTGCATAGCACCTATTCTTATTCCTTTCAGTCATCCGCTAAGACATGCAAGACACATTATCTCCAAGGATAATATCAAGCTAAGGGTAAATATAAAAGTAAGGAATTAACTGTGCCTGTGTGAAAAATAAGTAGAGGTACACCACTGAATTTCCATCCATTGATGGTTCAACACCTTCAGTCCGGGCAAAATTACATGAGGGAATTTGAAAATACCATGGCCACCAGACTAGCTTACTGGGCGGCCACAGATGGCATTGTGTGTATGGCATGCTTGTTTACATTCTTTACACTGCACTTGTTGGTGGTGATACATCAATTATGTGAGATTTTTAGCTTATTTTGTTTAAATTCAACCCTAACTATGGCTTCTAAGACATATGAGAGTGTCAGTCGTGGTGTCAGACATGAACATCAGTTCATAACGATCCAAGATAAAGTGTAACTTGAAGAAAAAGGACCGTGGTGTTTCAATGCGTAAGCTGTGTGACATATACAGTATTGGTTCATTAACTGTTTATGATATAAAGAGGCAAAGGGAGAAAATATTTAAATTCTATGCAGACAGCGATTCCAAGAAGCAAATGATGATTAGAAAAACTATGAAAGATGGTAAGAGTACTGAGCACAATCGAGTGATGATGGAATGGTTTCAATAGCATCGGAGTGATGCAGTGGACTTCTCAGGTAGCATGATAATGGACCAGGCTAAGTTGTTCCATAAAGAACTTTAAATTACAACATGAGCGTGACTATAGTGAAGGATGGCTTCAAAGATTGAAGAAGTGTCATGGGATTTCTGAGAATAAAGTGTATGGAGAAAGTGGTCTGCAAACCATGAAGGAGCTGCCGAATATGAGGAAAAATTTACGAATTTTGTAGCCAATGAGCACCTCAGTCCTGAGTAGGTGTATAATGCAGATAAATACTTTAGACACATAGTATACTTTTGACAGATGGGAGATGTATAATTAGTGGGTCAGAGATGTGCCGATGAGTTATCATTATGTGACCACGGCTGATCTGGCAAAATAGTTAATCCGGCAAGAATTTGGAATCAAGGGTGCCGGAAAATAATTGGTAGTGTATCTGTATATCAAGTCTTTTTTAATGTGAGTTTTGATAATTCAATACAGTACTTACCCAGCATCATACCAAAACAGGTCTCAACAGCTGTGATGAAGTTATAGAATCCCCCGAGGTGTATGTTAAGTAGCAAGTAGAACATTGCCACAAATGAGAAGAAACACAAGAAGAAGGCCATCAAAAAGCCACTAAGATCATCCCAACACTGATGAAGGGTGGCAGAAAGGACGCCTAGCAAAAGAAAACAGTGAGTGAGAGGGACTTATTGACAACTACAAAAGATATCTACATACTTAATCATACACAATATGGTATAAGTTATTACATTACTTACATAGATGCTGTAAAGAAAATTCTGTAAATGTAGAGTAGACCAGTTACAATCAATGGCTCTCCCTCATGGTATATAACAGCTCAATAAACTAAACACAAAATTGAGGAGGGATTTCAATCAATTTAAGTCAACTAAATTAGTTAAGTAAAAACACAATATTTCCCAAACTGGCAAATTCTAAGAATGTAAGCTATAATTCTTATTTTATAAATCATACAGTCAGGTATAGAAAAACAATCAAAACTCTTTTTCTTCTCATGACTTAAGAGTTAAGCATTTGCAGTTCACGAGTAACATTATCTATAGGACCAGCTAATTCTAAGCACCAGTGGTGTGAGCATGGCAGTAGGCACTATAAGTGGCATTAGGCACCACAGATATGGTAATGCCCTAGAAAAGGTGCCCATCCTCTCAGTGTGTCACCAACAAGTTGTTAAGGCCTTCATGTAACTCCTGTGATTCATACTCTGTTTGGTATCTAATCTATGGCCAGTGAACTGAGCCTACAATGCATGCAAAATCCAATAATGTGAAAGGATATTACATATGTAAACTTATGCCAACAGTACTATGCTAAATAAGGATTAATCATTAAAGAGCTCCTTTAGCCTCCTAATCTGTTGATTATCATATAGCTAAAGAGATAATAAGCATGAAACATCATACTGATACCAAATGAAAAATATGATCTTACCCATCCTCTTGATAAACCTTAAAAGCTTGATAAATTTGAGTGTCCCGACAAAGACAATAAAGCCCACTATATATCCGTACAGCTCATCTAGGAAGGCAGCAAACTGCAGCTTTACATAGCCATTCCCATGGGTCCTGTCAAACTCTTTAAGGACTTCATCTGTTGCTAAGTATCTGTCAAAAAAAGTAGAATTTGAGATATTACAAAATATAGTACTTTGTTGCAGACAGAGCCATAAGAAAATCTGAGAGAGCACTTGCTTGCTGGGGGGTTCAAACATAATTTTGCCCTCTTTTGCCCCCTAAAATGAAGTGTATCTATGTAGATTCATCTACTTTAATCATCGTTCAATATGTGCAGCCAGCAGATGCTCATTCACAAGACACAATTGCTATGTAATAACCTGATGAAGCCTATGTCATGACAAAAAGGTGGTTAGGCAGTATAGCGACATTACCTTATCTCATTCAATAATCAACTACTGGTGTCTGTACCTTGTGTCCATTACTATCTGGAATGAAGCTTATTTTTCAGAGTGGAAAAACAGGAAAAAGATAAAGGAAAATAAATGGACACCCACAATGCTCTGCCTGTTACATAAAATGTTTTTTCATTCTTTAAAACTTACATTTCTGTGAGAGCTTTGGACAGAAGTATTTTATGTGGAAGTTTTATTTGCTATTAAGGCCACTTAAAGGGAAGTTCTTTAAATCTTACATGTGTTTTAAATGTCAACATATGTGAAAGGTCAATAAGCAACTCTTTCAGAGTGGAATTTGTGAAGTTTTCTCAGGATTGTTCTGTTTAGAACTGGTTTGTGACTGGTTGAGAACTGTTTAGGACTGGTGTGTTCTTTGGGAGATGTTGCTATTTTGGGTCAGAGGTATTTTTTGTCTGAGGGATGCAGTGGTATGGAAAATGTACACTTTTCTCATTTTCTCCACAATTGGTTGCTATTGTTTTTGTGGTTAAGGAAGGTGAGCCAGTCTGCTGTTGTTTTCAAGTGGTTACATTGTGATGGTCATGTCTAGAGTTTAAATCTGCCCTATGGTCTCTACTAATGGTGAAAGGTTTTGCCTGAGTGTGTTTCTCTGCATTACATGATCTGCAGTTTATGGGGAAAAGATAAGGTTACATTTCTTTTTAGATCCTTGTGGTACAAACTTTTTGCTAGTTTGGGTGACAGCTCTGATGAAGAGAGAGATGGAATGATATCAGAATGGAAAGCTTGATTATCAAAGATGAAGTTTTGAAGCTTGGATGCTATGTAATGTGTGAATGCTGGCCAATATGTTTTCCTATGTTTTGCATAGTTTTTGCTCTGTCTGGGTTGAGTGGATTAGCTGAAGTATTATCAGAATGGGTAACTGGCCAGAAAAGAGTTCATGTAGTGTCACCCAGGTTGAGGTGCAAGAGATAAGAAACAAACAGGAAATTCAATCACAACAATACCTGAAAATGTAGACCACAATAGCAGAATAACTGGCCAATAAAATTGCAATCTCAGCATAAGACCAGTAATTATCAAAGTATTTGAGCCTTTGTTTGTAGAAGAACACAACCTCTTGTATAGTGAAGTACACTACAAATATGATGAACAAAACTTCACAGCATATGATGAAGGTCCCAAAGTTATCATGGTGTTGGAGAAGACGTATACCATCAAACCTAAAAAAGCAGAAAAGAAAACAAGACATGATATTCTGAAATGCCTCTAAGTAGTGGATTACTTTTCATATAGAAAAGAATATATGTATTCACATAGAATACTGAACTGCTATTTCCAGTAAGAAACTAAAACTCAGAAAGAGGACAAAGTTTGCTTTAATGAAAGCTCAAGGGAGTTGTAACACTTATACTACTGGAAAATTGTGGAGAAACAATGAAAAAGATGGAGCAAGAGTGATAGAAAGGATGAGACTAAAATACCTATTTGTAATCACCTTTATGTATAGCACAGGGAGGGACTTCAACATTAGGTTTTCTATCACTTAAACTTTCTTTTTCTATCACACAACTTGCTAACCTTCTATATAGGCTGTACTCACAGTTTCACACATAGCCAATATCATTCATCCCCAATGCTAATACCATAGAAAAAATCTTACACCTTTCCTACTGTTTCTTCACATCTTTTCTACTGTTTCTAGTTTAATTTCTTGCTAAGAACCCTAACTGTTCTTTCTTTATATCTTTCAGGGAACTGTTAACTTAAGTTTTGTTAAATTGCTTTATAAGCTTAACACTTGTAAATAATAGTAATTCTTTTTCATGCTTGATCACTGTTTCCTGTGCTAGCAATTGCTAGGCAGTGCTAGGAACAAATGAAGAAAAGCCACATCTGCTCACATCTATTCTCTAGCTGACACATGTAATGCATTGAAATAATAGGGATAATAATAACAAGAGATTTACATAACTAACATAATAATACTTGAGTGAGTGGGATTCACTTTTCTACATTGAAGACTCCAGTCAGGGACAAAAGTCCACATCAAGGCCAGGTATGCGGGGCTTAGCTATGAAATACAACAGTGTGAGAATGCATGTAAGCAAATCAAACCATTCTTTGTGTGTTTCTGGCACAACCTTAGTAATGCAGGAAAAGACGAACAAGTATGAAAAGAAATGTATATAAATATGGAGGTCTTTCAATTTGCATGTGTATTTTCTTTGTTTTTATTTCTATGACCATTCTTGATCACTCTGCCTTCAAATCTATTCACATTTTTCCACACTTTATCATCTGATATTTATGTTTGAGTAAGGGAATCATAAAATATGAATTGCATACCTAATCCTACTAATCTTGGGGAGTGTAAAGATCTACATCTCTTTCCCAATTTAAACTCGCAGTATCTATCAATGTAATTGAATGTAATATGATGATGAGATGGAAGTGCCAAAAAGTAAGCAAATAAGAATTGATATACCACAATGATAAAGGTGGTGGTTGATTGGCAGCCACCGACTAGAGAGGTATTTTACTGTTATTACACGCCTGGATATTGGAAAGATTAGTGATGGCTGCAAAGTAAGCCAGCACTTCAGTGGTTTTCAAGCTGCACTCTTCTGACCTTTGTAGATGTCTTTTCTTTCTAGTAGAAGTAGTAGGTAGGAACATTAGGCAGGAGAATTAAGCAAACACATCAAACAGAAGTAGCAGATAGGAACATTAGGTAGAAGAGTAGGTAAGAACATTAAGTAGGAGCATTCGGTAGTAGCAGGTTGGAAGATTAGGCTGGAATATTAGCTAGAAGAAGTTGATAGAAACATTAAGCAGAAGCCTCTAGAAACACTGTACTAGAGCTTCACTTCCCCAGTGGCCTGTTAAGGGTGAGGAGCACTGGAGTTCACCAATTATGAAGGCTCTCTTTGAAGGAGTTCCCAGAGGGAATGGGTGTCAGAGATATAGAGAAATAGACAGACAGACAGTGATAAAGGGATCAGCTTTGCATGAAATTTGGTAGTCAAATCAACTTGGTTGCATGCTATGTTTAATAAACTGGACATCCCCAGGTCTGTAACAATATCATATACGGGTGATTTCTCTATTGCTGTAACATCACTATTCTTGTCAGCAAACTTTCTGATACTTCCTTCCCTACATCCTATTTTCATTAAACATATCTACTGCTAGTCAATGCTTGCACTATTATTCATCAATTATACCTGATCGCCAATTCCTGTGTCAATGAAATAGTGCTAGGAAACAGACAAAGAGCGGCCTATCCATTCATATACATATTTATATACATAAATGCCCTTACTTGCGCATATACATACATATACATAACAACATATACACATAAACATACACAGACATACAAATATATACACATGTACATATACATGCTTGCCTTCATCCATTCCTAGCACTACCCTACCCCACAGGAAGCAGCATCGCCACCCCCAGCTTTAGCGAGGTAGCACCAGGAAAACAGACAAAAAAGGCCACATTCAATCACATTCAGTCTCTAGCTGTCATGTGTAATGCTCCCTATTCACATCCAGGTGCCACAGACCTTTCCATGGTTTAACCCAGATGTTTAACATGCCCTGGTTCAGTCCAATGACAGCACGTCAACCCAGGTATATAACATCGTTCTAATTCACTCTATTCCTTGCATGCCTCTCACCCTCCTGTACATTCAGGCCCTGATCGCTCAAAATCTTTTTCACTCCATCCTTCCACCTTCAATTTGGTCTCCTGCTTATCCTTGTTATCTCCACCTCTGACATATGTAACCTTTGTCAACTTTTCTTCACTCACTCTCTTCATATATCCAAACCATTTCAACACACCCTCTTCTGCTCTCCCAACCACACTATTTATTTCCACACGTCTCTCTTAACCTTTCATTACTTACCCAATCAAACCACCTCACACCACATATAGTCCTCAAACATTCTGTTTCCAAAACATCCACCCTCCTCCCATACAGCCCTAACTATAGCCTATGCCTCGCAATCATATAATATTGTTGGAGCTACTATTCCTTCAAACATACCCATTTTTGCTCTCCGAAATAATGTTCTCTCCTTCCACATATTCTTCATCATTACAACTATCAACTCCATCAGCATTATTACCTGTAGTATGGGGTGATACCTCCACCTGGGGTGAACTCTGCTATGATGAGTGACAGCCCAAAGAGGTTAACCTGTTACAATACATCTAAATTAACAATAAGTATTTAGATCTAGATATATTTAGATATTTGCCTGTCAAGATATATCCAGCATGCCACACAGCTAGGTCGTTAACACAGACCTTAATCCAAACAAGAAGATCAATTAACATAGGCACATTTCTTAAATACATCAATAACAACATAAACACCTTTTTCTCTAACACTAAACATATTATCTCTCCATTCTATGTGTCAGAGAGATAGATCTTCAGAAGAATTCTATACTGTTCCATGTTGCAAAGTATAGATGAAAGCTTAACTGTCTGAGACCTATATCTTTATACATGTTTATTCAAAAGAATGTTTTATCATACATGATCGCTGTTTCCCGCGTCATCGAGGCAGTGGCAGAAAACAGACGAAGAATGGCCCATCCACTCATATACACATAGATATACATAAACACCCATACACGCAGATATACATACATATACATATCATTATATACAAACATACATACACATAAACAGACATATACATACATACACATGTACATACTTGCCTCCCTTCATCCATTCTTGGCACTACCCCGCCCAACAGGAAACAGCATCACCACCCCCTGCTTCAGCAAGGTAGCACCAGGAAAACAGACAAAAAGGCCACATTTGTCCACACTCAGTCTCTAGCTGTCATGTGTAATGCATCGAAACAACAGCTTCCTATCCACATCGAGGCTCCACAGACCTATCCATGGTTAACCCCAGATGTTTCACATACTATGACAGCACTTCGACCCTGGTATACCACATCATTCCAATTCACTCTATTCCTTGCATGCCCTTCACCCTCCTGCATGTTCAGGCCCCGATCACTCAAAATCTTTTTCACTCCATCTTTCCACCTCCAATTTGGTCTCC
>JAUTXX010327036.1:0-13639 GCA_032273605.1 Panulirus laevicauda | reverse complement strand
GCTTCAAAGGATCTCTGGCCACACGTCCTCATTGTTACTGTGCTTCTTGTGGCCGTCAAAGAGTCGGATGACTGGCAGGGGTTTTCGAGTAGGGATTGGGTCATGCTGAGAGGCTCACGGGAGGGACCATAGCGAGAGGATTCTCGGGAAGAAACTGTAGGGGAGCTATCGGAGGAAGACGGATATGGCGATACGATATGAGAGATGGGGGAAGGGAACAATAGTTAGTGGTTCTGGTAGAAATGGTTATGGACGTGAGCTATAAGGAGGATTATAAGGAGGTGTTGTATGAAAATACCTTTGAGAGGGGCATTGTTGGGAAATAGGATACTGGAAAGTGTTTGCGTATGAAATTGTGGGGATATTTCTGTGGCCTGGTGTTTGCGAGGAGGAGTTGTAGCGAGGGGACTGTGTGATGGGACGGAGGAGGATCATTAGTATGGGAGGCTCCTGGTATAAGTAGGTTGCTTTCTTCCGGGTCGTGGGAAACACTCGGGGGAAGAGACGAGGAGACATTACCCCGAGTCTTCATGGGAGGGGAGTCTTCAATGGGGGGAAACGTATCTTGTGAGAACAGAAGAGCGCCAGCGTGGAGTGTATCATACGTGCAGGTTAGAGAGCTTCCTCACAAGAGGTCGTATAGACTCAGTAGTTGCTTAATGTACTCAGAGGCTCGGGATGTGTCGCTGGTGGTGTACCGAGCTGTTTCGAGCCAGTCCATAGTGCATGGAACGTAAAGCCTTGGTACGGCACAAAAGTCAATTTTGCCGTCTAACTCTCGTATTATTGAATCATTCCTACCAATTTAAAGTTTTCTCATATAGTCTCCAAATTTGCGTGTGAGATTCACTCCCAGTGGATGCCTCGCAAAAACAGGGTAATACTTCCTGTGTCAGTACAGGTCAGGCGAGGGGCTTGAGCGGAACTTGTGAAAGTGAGAAGAAAATGCTTTCTGGTTGAATGATACAGGTATTGGGAAAGGTTTACACACAAGACTGGTCGAGTGTCATGTCAGTGACACCAGCTAACATCCCAATCCATGGAGTGATGGACGACGATCCATCATGCGAATTGCTTATGAAAATTACCAGTACGACTTGTCGAGGAGCTGAGGAGTCATTCTCCAAGGCCAGTGGCATGCAGGAGGTTATTCATTCTTATGACCTAAGTTTACCTCCACTGAAAGAGTTCCCAGTAAGCTTATTTAACACTTCTGGCGTACATACCACTCAACCAGGGTGTGAGTTACCTATACAGACCTAAGTCTAGACAGGGAGACCTCACCTGGACTTCAAAAGATTACCGGACACTGGCTTGTGTGTGAGTCACACTGATGACCTTAACTGCACGTCTCTCTTTTTGATCTTAAAATCTTTGCGTGAACTGGGAGAGATACGTGAGCAATGTTCCTTCACTTCCAGTGTATTTTCATATGTTTTCATTAAAAGATTATTCTAGGAGATTGAGAACAGTTTGACGAAATCATTTAGTAAGACCAAGTAGAAGTGTGGATGGAGGTGTAAGCTGGTGTTGTGTGTGGTGGCAGCGGCGGTGCTGGTGAGGTGACAGTGACGGTGTCATGGAGCGGGGAACCTCCTGCCTAACGGCGGCTCTCCGGGGCAGTCCTCAGCGTGTGCTGTGGTCATGGTCACAGCGGCAGTATACTTGTACTACCATGGCTACTTCTTCTACAAGACACTTGAGCCATGGTCGCTGCAGCAACACACGTACCCCATAGTCACCATAGCATTACACCTGGCCCCTGGTCACCGAGCAACACACTTAGCCCATGGCCACTAAGCAACACAGCCCAAGGTCACCGAGCAACACACCTAGCACATGGTCACTAGGAACACACCTAACCCATAGTCACTACAGCAATACACGTAGTCCATTGTCACCAAGGGACATAGCCCATGGTTACCACAGCATTGCACCTAGCCAATGGTCGTCGGAGACAGAGCGAAACACGTAAGCTGCACGAACTGTTGCCAGATTAGCGACTTTGTCGCTAAATTTAGACACTTAACATTTATTTAGCGACATAGCGAGGTGTTTAGTGATATGGCGGGAATCCAGAGATTTCATGTAAAATCAGGCGACAGCTTAAAGAATGTGTACTAATGGTCTCATGAAGATAATGCGCAATGTACGTCAATAACCAACCAATATGTATGCATGGTAGATGAAACTCATTGTTGACTAGTCCCCACTTGTTTCAAGTTTGTATTTCGCACTTTTAGTACACGTGTGTACGATGAGTTGACGTATATGGTTGAGTGCATGTAAGGTAATGAATTAATATCGCAGTGGTCAGTTAACTGTTATGGCTGCCCTGCATATTAACATGCGGTTCTCTCACAAGACGTGAGACACTGCTAAACACACCAGCTCTTAGGGATAAGCATGTGACGAAGTATTGTTATTACGTTAAGCAAAATATGGTACTAAATTGTAAACGATTACGAAAACATACGTAGCATTACCAAAGCAGTCCAAACTAACGTAATCTTTTGAGTGTCTTTCCCAACTTTTTAGGCTATTTTTTTGAGGGGAAGATGGAAGGGGTAGTTTGTCTAAAGCAATAACGATACTTCGTAGTGACGATGCTTCGGAGCACCGCTGACACTGGCGGATCGTCCTCCCACCCACCTCCTCTCCGTCCTCCCACCAGCCAGTGACGCCCAGTACCAACCTGTAGGAGACTCAGTGCTCACGGTTGACTAATATTACAGAATAATGAATTATCTTTACCCGATGTAAACGTTAGCAACACATGTACTCAGCGCTATCGTATGGTATGGCTCTCTCTTACGCTACATATTTGGTTGGCTTAAAGTAGGCGATCAGTTGCAGTGCAACATTTGCAAGTGCACATCATCATTCAAGAGATATTGAAGAGCATCGCAACTCACCCAGATGTAAGGAAGTAGAAAAGCCGTTCATATTCTGACCACAAATTATTCTCATGTGAAAAAAAATCAGTGACAATTCAAAACAAGCAGAAGGAAGTGTTGCGGGTTTTTATAATGTCATTGTCACAGTGGCCTGTGGGGACGTGGAAAATGATCTTACTATACAATAACGAGCTGCCTGAGAGTGTAACATCAACTGGCACAGGTTTGGTAAGGTTGTTACGTAGTTTCCCCCCTAATCTTATGCAATTTACTACCATTTTCTTTTTCATGTTAGCTGAGACGACACAGGCGACTGAGTCAGGGCCTAATTCCTCACCAGAACCAAGACTCTCAAAAGAGGCAACATAGGCGAGGGAATACCTACCAGGGATGTGACTGACTTTGAATAGATATTATACGTCACATAAGAGTTTGAGTTATTTAGTATTTTTTTTTTATTTAGTAATCTTTTTATACAACTAGCTATTTATCATTTTTCTTTCTGGCGACTTTTACATTTTCTTCAAGTAGTTTTTTTTCTGACGTTTAAGGTCTGTATACCGACATTCTCAAACTTTGTTTAGCAACACTGCCTGATTCTCTGTATCAACAGCTTTGGGTTATGACTGCAGTAGCCATACCCTCTGTGCCAACATACCTGGTCGCTGCAGTAACAAAACTGGTCTTTGGTCGCTGACGAAACATACCAGAGCCCTGACCGCCACACCAACACACCCGGATCATGGTCACAAAAACAACACAGTTGTGCCACGTCTTTCACAGCAGCGACTTTCCTCGGTCACGCTCATCACCGCAGCGAGGCAGCTTCAGTAACAAACCTAAATTATAAGTCTCTCCCACCAGAATCCCACGATTTAGTTAAGAAAGATGGAGCACAGAGGGAGGATTATAAGATAGAAGGAGCCACGAATGAACTTTGTAAGGAAGATGGAGCTTAAAATGAACTTCAAAAGAGAATGTGGTGCCTAGGGTGAGTTTTTGTGAGGGGAAACTGGGCCCAGAGTGAGCTTTGAAAATGAGATGGGGGCCAATAGTGAACTCTGTGAAAGAGATGGAGTAATAATGAGGGAACTAAGAGAGCTTATGAGAGATATGGTGTCAAGCGTAAGCTATTTAGTGGGAAAGGTTCCACCCTTGGCTACTTGACCACATAATTACTACATTGGACTGAGTCACCATAACATTACAGTCCTCTAGCCTTACACAACATAATGTGCTTCATTAGCCACTTTTTGTGCTACGGTTTGGCGTGTGTTCACCTCACGACCCAATTATGTAGGTGCCGAGAACGGAGGACGGGGTAGACTGAGGAGGTAGCTCAAGGAATAGCTTGGAAAGAGAGGGCTAGAGCTGGAGTAGCATAAGAAGAGAGTGACGATTGAGAGGGAAAGGGAAACGAAGAGTAGGGGAAGAAGGGAGAGAGAAGGTGAAAGAGAGAGAAGAGGTGCAGCACACACACACACACACACACACACACACACACACACACACACACACACACACACTATTTGCCTCCACCTCCCGGCCGCGACTACCATCAGAGCACAGGGTTGGCGAGATGAACTCTTAAGTTTTAGATATTTTCACAAGCCGGTTATTTATGTACATACCACAGCCTGTGGTGCAACGAGCACCTGTCGCAGCAGGCACTCAAGGTGACATGCCTTAGTCACAGACAGCCTGCTGACAACCCTCTGCTCGCTGCTTCGGCAATGGATGCGCCTGTGGTGTGGGCATCTCCTGGCATATATCACAGTGACACAAACATGGCGTTCAGACTCATTTTACAACGCTATCTACATTCCTTAGGATGATTAAGTCTCTCACAAGTGAGGGAACCCCTAAGAGTCCCCGCAATGGCGACAGCCAGGAAGAGGAGAACTCACACCACATGATAATGCTTCCCACACTGAGGTAACTGACACCATCTCCAGACAAGGTTACCGCCACTTGTACGAGACAATATGGTCGGAGAGGCACTGCCGGAACAGAGAACACCCTCCTCTCCCTACATGGACTTCGACCTTACCAAGCTCCCCGCCTGCTGCTGTTGTAAGGTCATCTCGCGTGTCACATTTAATCAACCTGAGTCATGGGCTTCGTGAGGTGCCCATCAGACCTTCTATTCTATCAGTGGCCCAGTCGTTCATCCAACTATGTTGTCGGGTTATACGGCACACCAGACGTCCCTGTGTTATAACGAACCTATATCGAGTATTCACAAACTCTGCAAGTGACTGAGTGTTGAAGACATGAGTGGTCTTCTGTTCCTGAGGTAAGGACGCTACTGTGTAAATGCTGGCGGAGCTGATGGCATGGCTTGCTGCTCCAGGGGTCATGATGGAGGTCTGGTTGGTCTTCGTGTTCGCGGTGTATCGCCCTCAGCCACCACCCACTTATTATGGTCATCGAGTTCTACCAAATACACACAGCTTATTACTGGTGTTCTTGATGGCCAAACCCCTCCAAAATGAACCTCTTCCTCCTCCTCCTCCTCCTCCATGGACAGTTCAAGGTCGACCTCTGGCATGGCGCACATTGTGAAAATACCCAGATAACTAATGTCTGCCGTAGTTCGATAATTATCGTAATAAGATTTGTATGGTTCTGCCATCTACTCTGGAAGAACTCTACCATCTGATTATTCCACGAGAAAAGCCGTTGTAGACCTCCATTGCTATTTGCCCGGCGGCCCGTTTAATAGACGTTACATCTTTTAGTAGATAGTCGCCAGTCTATCATGTGAATAATACTGGCAACAGGATTTCATTTTTGTTAGTCTAGGAAGACCAGAATGCCCATAGGCTACACACATGGTGAGAATGTGTGGTGGTGGTGGTGGTGGTGGTTATCATTTGACAATGACGTCCTTAACGACCCTGGCAGTCGATAGGTCTACAACCCAACTAACAAACCAACCAATCAGAATATCCCGGTTAACATGACTCATGCTTTTGTTTACGTTTTTACCCTGTGTTCACTCACATGCAATTCTGTTCCATAACACGAGACCGAGGTAGTCTGTTGCTATTTTATCTTGTCCAATTATAAGCCATATGACCTATGAGATCAGTGTTCGTTGTATATATTAATGTCCTTAAACGACTGTAAGGACGGTTCATCCATCGTTAGTGTTTTTGTAATTCAACACAGACGCTTGAAGACGTGGCTGGTGCTATGTTGTGAACGTATTCTGATAACCAATTGCGACAGCAAACCCAGATTTAGATCTTAGACATCCAGGAGGAGGATACCCGTGCATCGAAGGGTACTTGTAGAGGGAAACTTTGACTTTAGAGACTGTGGCTGATGATTTCACCAGGTAAGTAGAATCCAGGTTCGGGTTGAACTATGAAAAGTAGGAAATAGATGTCAAACTGAGGGACAATGGATAATGTTTCATTTGCCCGGATGATATCTCAATAAACAAGAATCCAGTTGTTGTAAAGCACCAGTGACCATAAAATGTTTTTCACGATCATTTGTCACTCCCGATAGCTAGCAGTCACAGGATTACCTCCAGCCTCTTGATATGTGGCATCACAGAGTGATCCAGCATAAGAGTCAAGTGGGTCTGAATGTATGTTTTCTATCATTCATGCGGCGCTCACAACCACCAATCACTCCTCTGTCCTGGTTGGGTTGTATCGTTGAGTCCACTAACTTATACAAGCCAGGAGGGCAAGTTCAGCTTCATAACATGATGCCTTAACCTAAGTGTAAGTCCCGTCATCATGCATCGGTATATGCCTGACCATTTCAGGCTTTTCCTGAGCGGCAACCTGATCTTTTTCCTGAACGGCATCCTGATCTTTTTCCTGAGCGGCATCCTGATGTTTTTCCTGAGCGGCATCCTGATCTTTTTGAATTCTCTTATTTCGTTTATCCGTTGGATTAAGCTGGTCAACTTCTTACGTAATCATACACAAGTTTTCACAGTTAAGAAATAAAGGAACTAACTAGGAAGAGAAGTAACACGTTACTTGGAGACTCAGAGTCAACTGACTCTGTATGGCAAGGCTGCAGCGCACCACACCTAACATTGGTGAGCGGATCTGGTGAAAGTGTGATCCTAAGGAGAATTTGCTGGTGAGGGGCGCCAAGGGAGAAACGGCATGCACAGGTCTGCGACGACAGGAGGACGGAAGAGGCGCTTACAGCTGTCCAGGAGCGGGAGGGAAAGAAAAATGGTGAAAGTAATTCAAAAAATTCATGTGTAATGTCTGGTGAAATAATAATGAAGAGCTGCACCAAGGGTATTGGTTGTATTGTCCATCCAGATGCACTAGATTCAATGTCGACCGAGGTGCACTATACATGGCACGCACCTACCCGAGTTCACAAGTTGTAGCGTCGGCCCAGGAGCACTAATTATGGTGGCGACCTTGATGAAGCGACCCAGGTGCACTGGATGTGGCGTTGACTGTGGTGGTGGCTTGGGTGTGATGATTGTGGTGTCGCCTGGGTGCATTAGATACAGCGTCATTTTAAGAGCGTGTCAATCGAAGTGAACTAGCGCGCGGTGGACAAGGATAAGGTGTAATGTCGATTCAAATGCCCAGGTTGTAGCGTCGATCTAACGCCACCACTATTTTCGTTTATAAACTCACTGAAACAACTGTGGAAGGATATGGGATGGAGCAGTTGTGCCCAATCATGCCTCTTTTTTTCTTGGAAGAAAGCGGCGACATCATCACAGCATGTCAAAGATCATTACCCTCTTCCCTATTTGATCGATCCGTGGGTTGCCTTAACACAGGCACCTCCTTTCTGCTGGGTTGATATACAGGACTGGTACAGGGGAAACCTGCCTGAAGTCCCGCCCCGCCCAGGGTTTGACCCCGAGCCCTTTCTCTTGAGATACAATTGCACTGACCACTGCACGACGTGTTGACCTAGGTGTACCAGTTGTACCGTCCACCCGGGTGCAGTACTTATGGTCACAACCCAGATGCATTAGCTGTGGCGTTGACCCCGCGGTACAAGTTATGGCGTCGACATTTCACTCGTCACACTGTCAATATTGCTGCACTATTTATCATCGAATCAGATCGCTGGTTGTGCCATGACCATCAGTTGTGGCACTAACTCGGGACCAATAGTTGTGATGTGTACTCAGATGCACTGGTTAGGATAATGGACCTGGTACACTGGTTTTAATGTGGATTGTGGTGTACTAGAAGTAATGCCGACCCTCGGGCAGTTTTTGTAGCTTTAGCTCGATGCATCGATTGCAGTTTCAACCAAACTGCTCTTGTTACACTCTCAACCCAGGGGTGATAACTGTGACATCGACCCAGGAGTCAGGAGAACTACTTATGACGTCGATCCCTGGCCATCAGGTGTGGTGTCATTTCAACTGCACTGGTACTGTCATCGATTGAGCTGGATAACGAACGAGATGCCCCCAGTGTATTGGTTGTGGCATGGACAGTGGTGCATTTGGCATCGCATCGACCGTGGTGCTCTAGTTGTGTCGCTGACCATGGGTCACTGGATGTGGCATCGACCCTGGTGCACTAGTTGTGATACCAAGCCGGGTGCACTATTTGTGGTGTAACCCAAGTGCACTGTCCATAGTATCAACCCAAGTGCACTAGCTCTCTGTGAGGACCCAGTCACCCCAGCAGGAGCGTAGCAATGTGTGTGGAGGGGAGCAGCGGAGCGTCACAGGCTGGTGGTTGGCGTGCGTTATGCGGCCGAGAAGGTGAGGAAGCAACAGCAGGTTCACGCGTTCACTGCGGCCTCTTGCGTTAATTCACTTTCCGGCTTGTTGTCCGGTGGTTAAAACGCTCGGCTGTATAAGTAAGGCGGCTGAATGGAACCGCCGCAGTCCGCTTGTGGTTTATGCTTGATGACGCAGCGCTCACCAAGTTCCGGCGGACTTTACCGACAGTTGGCTCCAAGTGGTGTGTCCAGCTGATGTCTGTGACTCGGGCAATGTTTTAGTTTTCGTAGACTCTTATGACTGGACTAACCCACCCTCCATGCACTAGACGAAACTTCAGGAGACACACCGCAGTCCTTCACTAACAAAAGCAAAACACCTTCCCCTTCGCCACCACCAGATACAACATTATCAACAGATAATGAGATAAAGAAATTACCTTCCGCTCTCTCCTGAACCAGCCACTATAAGGCAGGGCACATTTTCCCCTCCACACCAACACAAGATGCAACGCCTTTCGTTCTTGCAGTTACAACACCGTCTTTTCAACACTAATACTGGGTACAGTATTTCTCCTCTACTAAACTCAATGCCTCACTCACCACATTTATCCATGGACACCAGAGTTGACACCTTAATTTCTTGCAACACGAGGCACAACACCTCTCCTCGCCAACATCAGGCATACCACCTTCCCTCACCAATATTTTCTACTATCAACAACAGGCACTGCAACTTCCTCAGGCAACGCTAAGCACATCATCCCACTACGTACCAAGCAGAACATATTATATCCAAAAATGCCAAAATAACTATCTTCTGATTACACCAAGCATAGTAATGCTCTACTAAAACCAGCTAAATCACCTTCCTCCACAACAATACAACATAAGACCTTTCCCGACCGACACCGGAGACATACTTTTCCATCTACCAACAAAAACACAACCACATAAAACAACCTTTCCTCTCATGATGTTAAACTCAAGACTGTCAGTCTGCCAGACATATGCAGTTTCCTTCTCCTGGTAAGCCCTGTCAACAGTGGAGGCAACATCATTTACTTGTCGAGAGCAAACACAACTTACACATCTTACCCCCTGCTAACATCAGACATTCTTTCTCGGCAAACGCTAGACCCAACATCCGCCCTTGTCAATATCAGATATAATATCCTGCCACTGTTCACACTGGATACAAAGTTAGTATCTTGCCAGTGCCAGGCCCAACATCTTTCCTTCCGTCAATAAAATCCTCTAACCTAATTAGATTAGCTACAACACCCCTGTCCCCGTGCCAACACGAAACAACTTCTCTTCCTGCTGACGCCGGACACAATACCTATTTTTTGGCCGACAAGGCTGAACGCACCATCCTGTCCCAGCAGATGCCAACCGCTTCACCTTCCTCCCCGCCACCACCACCCCAGGACTCCCCTTCTGCCCACCCTGAGCGTGGCCCCCCTGACGTGAGATGAACCCGTGTCACAACTGTGGGAGTTACCCTGGGAGAAACCTGGGCTACACCTACACACAGGCCACATGGTGCATCCCCGTGCCCTCCTGCCGGATCTTTAGTCACCACGTTTACCGAAGGCTCGTCACACTCCCTCATCTGGCATAGCCAGAGAAAAAAATCTGAGACTAGTTTCCGTATTTGCGTTCGTATTAGCGAGACTTTTAACTGAAAGACAAAGAAATGTTGAACTGGACTGAGCAAGGTTATCGAGCCTTGAGCCTTGGTCTCATTGCTTCATATCTTCTATGTAGCCTCAGCCTTCCTCACTCATTCGTCGTCTCTTTTGTGTCTTCAGTCTTTATCATCAAACTACTTGGTCATCAAAGGAAAGTAGTCAACACGAGACCTTGTCACCATCACCACCGAGTAGCCACTGGACGAGGAGCAAGTGATCCTAAGGTAAAACGACCCTGAGTGTCTCACGTGGCTGGCAGATTTCTCTTCCTGGCATCCCAGCCACAATATACGCAACCCCGACACGCGGTTCGCCACACCACCTGCGTCTCACAGTAACACGAGAGAGACAGTTGGTTGCGAAGAACTGTGATCCATCATCCCGTTGCTAATCTTCCCTATGAAACTTGGATATTCCCTAAGTTGAGTGATGATTGTAACGTCTTACACATAGATACGTGTGAGAGCGCGAGCACAGCATAAAAACATTTATGATAGCCAGGCAGCTGCTGAGGTCTATCATTGCTGTCACCTAAGCCACGACCACTCGCGTGGGGGCAGTGATACCTGATACCCAGCTGCCATATCTTGGCAGCAAGTGTTATTACCACACTGAGATCATGTGGCTTCTTAAGTGGAGAGATTTAAGTCTGATATGTAATGATCACTTGACATCCTTACAACTTTGTACTTAATATTATACATGCAGGACCTACGCCTTCAGTCATACTGCTACTGCTGCAAAACCCATTTTCTTAGCTTCATTACTGTCGCAAGGCCCACTCTTTCAAGCACACTGATGCTGCAAAACCCACGCCCTCAACTATGATAGTGTTGCAGAGTCTACTGCCAAAGCCATGCTGGGCTCATGCCCTCAGCCATACTAATGCTGCAAGACCCTCACCCTCAACCACACTACTGCTACTGGGGCCCAAACCCTCAACCATACTACTGCTGCAGGACCCGCACCCTCAGATCCGCTGTTGATCCTGGACCCTAACCTTCAACCACACTACTGATGCAGGACCAACGCTGTCAACCACAATAGTGCAAAAAAGCCTACATCCTCAACCACAATAATCGTGCAGAACCTACGTCCTCTCAATCACACCAATATTGCAGAACCTGCGGTCTCAACCACACAAACGTTCCAGGACTCGCTTCCAGAGCCACAATAATGAAGCGTCCGCGTCATCATCCACGGCGCTTCGGCAGGACTCACGCCCTCAGCCTTATTCCTGATGCAAAGCCCAAGCCTTTAATCATAGTGCTACTCCACTCCACCTCCTCAACCACTTTGCTGCGGCAAAACCCTCGTGCTCGACCACACCACTGCTATAGGACCTACATCCTCAACCACACTCCTGCTACAGGACCCACGCCCTCAACCACACTGCTGCTACAGGACCCACGCCCTCAACCATACTCCTGCTACAGGACCCGCTCCTTCAACCACACTGCTGCTACAGGACCCACGCCCTCAACCACACTCCTGCTACAGGACCCACGTCCTCAACCACACTGCTGCTACAGGACCCACGTCCTCAACCACACTGCTGCTACAGGACCCACACCCTCAACCACACTGCTGCTTCATGATCCACGCCTTCAGCCACATTGCTGCTGCAGGACTCTCGCCTTCGGCAGAACACGGGGTCAGACAGCCTTGACATATACAATAAGCAACAAAGACTAATTCTTAGACAACTGTCGTGCCTGAGGGCCTCATCGGCCGCCACCCCTCACACCTGTCCTGCTGGGGGAAGGCCCTAGCACACCCTGCAGCCTGTGTGTGTGTGTGTGTGTGTGTGTGTGTGTGTGTCGGAGTATTGGGTATCCTGTATTCTGGAGGGTTACACCTACCTACCAGTGAGTGCAAGGGTGCTTGATATGGGAGTAGACCATAGGCGACGCTGGGCAAAGAACGTTGCGCCCTCGGGAAAACATGTTTGGCTGGCAGGATGTGGGCGACATTGGGCTTATGATAGCCCCGGGTGGGTGGGAGGGTGGGAGGGAGGAGGTCGCAAAAAGATCAAACCCGACCAACAAATTATTGCTACACCAGGGTGGTGAGGGGTTGACCTTGGTGCGGGCAGACACCCAGTCCGCAGCTCTATGAACCCATTTACGTGGCCTTTACTCAACCCCTTTTTTCTGTGCATAGCGAGATACGATCACGACCCTTTTATGCTGAGGTCAGCGTGCTGGGTTGTGGTGGCTGCGTGCCGATCATCACAGCTAACCATTGATTACTAACATTAGCAACTGAACCTCATTTATAAAGCCAGATGCACATCTCGACTTTAATTTATAACGTTACACTTGTCACATCTGTTAACTTCATGAGCACGACGAGACGAGCCTTGAGCACGACGTTATGAGCGCTCAGCACGACGGGACGAGCCTTTAGCACGACGTTATGAGCGTTCAGCACGACGGGACGAGCCTTGAGCACGACGTTACGAGCATTCAGCACGACGGGACGAGCCTTGAGCTCGACAGGACCAGCCTTGAAAACGACGGGACGAACTTAGTGCACGACACTACGCCCCGTTAGTGTGATGGTCTAACCTTTGACCTGACCCTGAAGGGATCCGTTCAAAGGCCATTCCATCACATCCAAGGCTGGTACCATCGTGGTTGGGATTTGTACCGTTGTAGTTAAGGCTGGTACCATCGTGGTTGGGATTTGTACCGTTTTAGTTAAGGCTGGTACCTTCATGCTTAGTGAGCGTTCAATGTCAGAGGAGATATACGGTGTAGGTTTGTATTGAGTAGTGACATCTCGGGAGATGAGCTACGATGAGGCTGGTCTACCCGATTCATTCTCTGATTCATTGTCGAATCCTTGACCGTTCCTGTTTGTCAGAGCTGTTGTTACTTACAACCTATAAGCCTGCCTAGCAACTGGTTTGCTCTTCATGCCGTCGCAGGAACATAATCTAACTCTCACGTGTCCCTAGCGGTTGGCCCGAGGTATCAAGTGTTGTCTGTGGTCACGAGTTGTCAATAGAGTCTAGGGTTGCCTGAAACTTCCCCTTTCATCCCCGTCCACGTATGTGATACGTTAATCTTCTGAGGTTCGTTTTCCACGTGTTGTCATGGTGGATATACCTTCAAGAAAATATGTATCGAGACACGTTTGAGTTGTTCCTACGTATACAGATACTCTTTTATCTTGTAAGTATATTTCTTTGATATAATTTCCAAATGTTTTTTTTTTCTTATCATCCCTCTTACGTCATTCCAGGTATCAAATCTATAATTGAATTTCTCGTATGCATTGCTATATCATGACCATATACTGCGGTTGAGATCTTAGCCTAAGCACTCCCAGTACTAGAGGAATTAATTTGATTTG
>JAUTXX010326928.1:0-10428 GCA_032273605.1 Panulirus laevicauda | reverse complement strand
TTGGAGGAAGACACACACAGGGAAACTGTCGTAACGAGAAGCGTATATGTGCAAAGATTGTCATTTTTTAAAATTATTACTGCTTTAACCCCGTTCCAGCTAATAACACTTTTCCAGTAACGAAAGGTCTAGAACACCCAGTTCCAAAAACATCACCTTACTCAAAATGATACATCTTAATAAATGCAATCTACGCCGCCAAACTTACCACCAAAAATCTTTTCCGGCCTCTCTATAACACTACTGACAAATCAGCCCAGCACACCTGGTTCTAAAGGTCTCACCTCATCCACAATGACGCACTATACTTATATGAATGTGGTCTATTCATTGCTAACGTGGAAAGCCTTAGAATCCACCTTCAAAACTTCTTTCCGGTCTCTAAATAGCATTATCGACAAATTATCCCGAAACAACAGATTCCGATTATCTCAGTTTACTCAAAAAGATATGAAATTCTTCTAGGAATGTGATCTCCGCAATGCTTACGACAAAACTCACAATCCCCGCCTTTAAAACTCCGTTCCATTACTAACAAATCGTCCCCGAACATCCATAATGACACACCAAACTTAAACTTTTCATTGCGCTGGATTTCTGGAAAGTCGACTGCACCACGACCAAAAAGGAAAAAAAAAATCCCTTACAGAATATCTTTATACCATCCAATACCGAAAAAAATATCAAAAATTGTAGCACAATTTCCTCTATATTGATGAGGAAGACCGTATTGTGTGCCCAGCATGGTGGCACGGATCTTACTTATGTAAGCAGGAATATGATGGATATTTTTTTAGGGGGTGTGATTTAGTTCTACATACACCTAAACACACTGCACATTCTAACTAGGTGTGATTTTAGGTGTGATTTCAAACAATTCCCATGCTTCTTATATCTTCTAATCATCATTAACGTCTTTATATACAGAAAACTATTTACTAAGTTAATGCCAAAAAAAAAACATTTTTATAAGAATACTAACAATATTACAAAATGAATTGCTTTAATGTAATAATTACAATTAAAGGTGTTGCATAAATCTAATTTTCACTCTATAATGACAGTTACACTTTAACGATTTATGGGTGACTGTGATACGACATTATTGCCAATTGTCTTGTCAGGTTGCTAGTGACGTGTATGATAGAATGTGTAGTCAAACATCAGCAAAGAAGTGAAGAATTAGTACCAGAAATATAATTAAATGCAACATCCTATGTTTAGCCACAAATGTGGCTTGTTGCAATGAAATATGTTTCGAGCACAATTCGATTCATCACCGAACCCACCAATCCCTGAAACAATGTACTCAAGTATGAAAACAATCACCAACTTCATCAGAACCTACGGCAGAAAGTATATTTGTCCTTCACAACTGAACACCAATGAGAGAAAGCAAGTTAAAAGCTCGTACAACACTGCACCACGCTGGAGTATGATTCACATGATGCAGCAATACGTCAGCTTTTTAGCCTGTTTATATGATATGCTGTGAATGTAAAGATCAAAAACGATATATTTACGAGAATATGAATAATCCCCCCCCCCCCCCTAGCGTCATGACACAGACACAAGGTGAGTATATGGTGAAGACTGAACCAAGTAATTGCTCAGTCGAAAGATTTGGCTTTAACTTTCGGTGATCCTGCTCTATCAACACTCAACACATCCTTCCTTGTTGACAAAGTGTGACAGTGCTGCGAAATAAAGTTAACTTAACATCGACTTAGCAGAAGCATGCTGGCGGAAGGGCCTTATTGTCTACGACTTCTCAATGACTCCACGGCCTCCTTGTCCATTACACCGTCTCAGTAGAAGAGAGAGTGACAAGATACTAATCAGAATCCGACTGTTGTACAAACAAAATGTGTTACTAAACTTTACTTGAAAGCAAATGGTCCCGTGTTGAATGTAAGGTCACTCTAACCTGCTCCTGTGACTCATCCTTATCATTCAACAATGACCAAGCAACACCAAATACGTCGTCAGCTGGGAAGTTGGGTGATCCTATCAGTGTTGAGGCGGAGTTGCCTGCTGAAGATGTGTATTAGATCTAAGTGACGACGTTAGTCCATGCTGTATAACATCAGCATACTATCATACATGATTATGGCGATACGGTCGTCAGAAATGAGAATAAAAACGAACATTCTGATTACATCAAATTTTCTCTACAGAGCAAGAATATGCTAAACGTTCATGTTCCTATTATAAAGCAACTTGGTGTTCCGGAAGAGCCATGGACTCGAAGACGCATCAAAAATTTGATTGGCAACAGGAAACGCAGGATCGGTTGACAGCCGAGGAAAACAAAAGAAATGCCACAGCAATTCATGCCACACAGTAGGCAAGGGTGATACAGTCTGCTGCATGTGCATGAATGTATAATCGAACCACAAGATAAACCGTAAGCCAGTAGTAGGCTAGTTTACTTGAGAAATGAGCAGAGGCTGGTATTACCTTCGCAACAAATGCTGCTCGAAAGAGTCTGACAATGTGCCCTGCATATTGGCAGAAAGTAATTTTACAGTTTAAGCCCCCACTGAAGTTCCGAAATTCCTGTTCCATGCAATCAATAGATCTATTTTTTTGAAGGACATATATCACTTAGCTCGCCAATGAATATTACGTGCGATATCTAATTCATGAAAAAACATTTCGTAACTTCTGTGGGGCGTAAACTGTAAAACTGCTCGGTAAATAATGTTTCAACCATAAGCGCTTCTTCCTCAGTAAATTTAACTCTTATGAAAGCTGATGAATAGTCTCTTCAGGTTTGTTTTTACTCTGCATTTTCAGAAAACTGGGAGCAACATAGTTCATCAATGAATTTGAAACGAAACGTTATTTTGGCAAGCCATATCCAACTTTTACATTTGTATATAATTCCAAAACCGCATCAATTTGTTCAGTTGGCTCCGGGTTGTGGTTATCCTAAATCATGCCTCACTTGCTCATGTTGCGCTACTCGTGTAGCTATGGAATTGATTGTTGAAGTAGTTTCCTAATACTTGTTTTGGTATTTATCAATCTGTGTAGTACAATTTTTCAATGGAAATAAAACATATATATTGAAGGGTCTGTACTAGTCATCTGCTGTATTAAAAGAATAATGATAAGAGGATTCTGAAGTGCGTGAGAGGAAGGAGGGGGAAAAAGGAAGAGGCTGTTCAACACTTTAACCGCACTGTTGTCGGAACGGTGTCCTGTCCCTGCCCCTCTCGCACCTCACCTCAGCAGGTCAGCAACAACAACAAACTTTACGAGGAAGAATTGTTGCCTTGAGAGGTTCTGGCCACACGACTGCACGAGAGATATAACCAATGTACATGTAAAGAGCTATAATTAGACGTATTAGTACCCATAGTCACTAAAAAAAAAAAAAAAATACAAACCTTAGTACACAAGGTTTATTTGACAATTATGTAAACAAATATCGAAACCTACAACAGAGCGACGTGACGCAAGAGAGTGTTAGGTAAACATACATGCACACAGGATGTAGTTGCACATGATTATGAATCATGTACATTAATACGAAGAATCATGAATGATTTAATGTTTATTAGAAAAAATAATTTCATTACAAAATTTTAAAACGAATCCAACGATGATCGTAATGTGTCAGTTGTTGGGCTGTTCGTTAAAAGCTCCATCCGACGCCCCTGTCTGTGTGCACTGGAAAATTGTCCTGTAATAGGAGAGTATTCACAATCAGTAAGTAAATATGCTCATGCAAGTTATTCTTATTATGTGGCCAGAGTCAGGAATTACAGATTTAAAACTATGCTACATACCTTCAAACCATAAGTTATAGGGTAAAGTAAATGAAGAACATAGGCTTGCACAGAAGTAACCATCGCCTCTAAAACCTCTCGATACTTTTCGGCTTCCTGCCACCTTGCGGGTGTACCTAGTGGTGCTGGGCCGCCAGCGGTGAAGAGGGCCATAGGTGGTGGATGCAAGTGTCCTCTTCGAGAAGATTACGATGGCGGTCTCCTTACTTCTTCATAGACGTGACCTGTGGTGAATCGCTGCCTCGTGAAGCCGCACCCCACAGTTCTCCGATAACTCCTGCATGTCGCCAGAGTTCCGTGTCGCCTCGTCCATCTTCCGCGAGGGTCGTCTTTCTCAGTCCGCCATATTTAGGTCGACCTGTGCCTGTAAAATTTCTACTTTCCTCCCACCCTCTACACGAACGTCACACTGAAGTAGGTTTCGCTATCCCTAGCCCTCTTGCTATGACTGCAATCGTATGGCCAGCCTCTTTCAAGGCAACAATTCTTCCACGTAACGCCAGTTGTTGCTAATCAGTCTGATGAGGTTTGGTAATGAGGCAGGTGTAAGTAATTCCGACAACAGCTCGATTAAAATGTCGAAGAGCCTCTCCCTCTCTCTCCTCCCCCTTCATCTCACACACCTTCAAAGGCTTATTTCTGTTACTGAAAATTTTGAGCATGACAGTCACTCAACATATGTATTATTTACACTATGGATTATTCCTTCGAATATTAGTACGGACACATGCAAGTATGAGGAAACCACTTAGATAATAATCAGCTCCCAAGTTACACTGGCAGTGAGACGTGCCACATAAAGCAAGTGAGGCATAATGTGGGGGTAACCACAACCGGGAACCGACGGCACAATTTGATAGTTATATAATCATATTGTGTAAACTGGATATGGCTTGCTAAAATAACACGTATATCATTTCCCATTTACAGATGAGCTATGTTACTGTAGGCTTTCTAGAAATGTAAAAAAGATTATTCATTTACCGATCGATAAAGCATAAAACTTTCGTGAAACTAATAGCAACGTTCTAGTTTAAGTGTGCCACATAAATAGCTTTGCAATACACGTAATTTTATTTTTTCAGTAATAGTGCACTATGTGGATAACAGAATAATAGTTTTCTTCTGATTATAAATAAGTCCATAGTGGGGAAGGCGATGAAGATTAAGGAAAATGTGCGGTTAAATTATGTAAAAGTGCAACAGAAAATAAATAGATCTCTGAAAACCTTACTCAGTTTCACCCAAGGGACAAAGACCTACCCTGATTTTCAATGTTAAAGTAGAAAGATAACCAGCGTTATTGTTGTCTGGTGCATCCCGCCACATGCTGAGGAATAAACGCACGGAAGGACACAACGGCCAACACTACATAAGGTAAATGTCTGCTTATACAGGAAGTTAGGTGAGCTTCCCTTAAACCTAAACAGGTTTCAGTGACATTTTTGTCCCTGCGTTCTCCCTGATCTTCATAGCCCTCCCAACGATCAACATATGTATTATCAAATTTCGAAAATGAAATATGTTCAGCCACTCTTATTATGTTTTCTAAATACTACACTACCAGTGCAACACAAAACACATATTTCAAAGCTATTTATATGGCGCATTTACATAGGAACTCTACTTAATGATATAGGCATATCGCCTATCTGTAAAAGTTAATATGTTGTTGAAAATGATGTTTGTACTGTATCATCAGCAATCAGTGAAAGTAAATTGTTCCTGAAGATTATTTCCTTAAAAAAGTCATGTTTGCGTTTTCAAACTGTTGTTCCGCCCTTCATTTTTCTCCAACCATCACACGATTATAACTGTACATCTAAAAGGACTTGAAACGCTCTTAATTACCTAATACTGTCATTACCTCAGTGATGAGGTCTTTGCTCGAAACTCACACTGTATATCTAGATAAGCATTACTCAGCCGGACTACCGATCTTACGCCTTACGTAGTTTAGTCGTTTGTTTTATACATTACAAAATGATCGTTTAACATGGTTAAACTTTCGAAACACAATCGCCAAATATCATTCGACATAAGACCTATGATTAGTTGAATAATGGCTAAAAATCATCCGACATATGAATTCAATCCAAGGCCTAACACCACTCGACATATCACCTATAATGAGTTATATATCATGGCCAAACAAAAATCAACTCACCTGCAATCTGTTATAATCATGGCCTAAAAATAGTAAAGTTGGGACAAGCAATAGTAAACATATCACCTATAATCAAGTGAAACAATGGCCAAACAACAGTCGACATATTACCTTAATAAAATTAAACTCACCTGTAATCAGTTGAAATGTTCATGACGAAACAAGTAAACATATCTATAATCAATCTAATATGGCCTAACAACAGTCGAGATCTCAGCTGTAATCAGCTGAAGCATCATGGCCAAGCAAGTCGACATATCATCTACAATCAAATGAAACATCATGGCCAAGCAACACTTGACTCACCTGTAATCAGCTGAAATATCATGTCCAAACAACAGTCGACATATCACCTATAATCTCTAAAACATACCCAAAAAACTTGATAAGTCATGGGCGCCCTCATGAACATCTCCAAGGGAGGGTAAAATATGTATGTCGGGAATCAGCTTTATAGTGTAAGTCAGCAGATGCAAAAATAACTGCGTTTTTTCTTAGAACTACTTAGTTTAGATCCATTCAAGCATGACTATGAGAATGCCGGTATGCCGTAACAATTTTTTTATGAAATGAAACAGAGGGGAAGGGGGATGGGAAATGCCCCCTTTAGTTCCTTCCTAAGGGCGCCCATATAAACAACAACTGTTACTTAACTTCCGCCGGCCTGCAGGTGTATAATATATCCTTAGGAGCCATCATTCAAGAGTCACAGGAGTCTCAGAAAAGTAATCACTTTACAGATTTTCTAAACACTTACTATAGTCAGTCCAGTCCATAATATCTGAAAGTTACATTGTCCTGAAGTCATTTATAATTACTATCTATTGCAATCTTTCACATTTCTTTCAATAATCACTGTACTCGCTGATTTTGCCAGTTTTCGATATATTGATCACTAGTCACAATATATCACAATCACAAGGTAATATAGTATAATGTTACACTCAAAGTTAACCTCCTCCAACTCAGTCAAATAAGTTCAAAAAAGTCAAATAAGTTCACAAACAACTAATCCCTGGAATTCATGTTTCTGCCTGTATCACTTGCACAATCTTTTTAAACGGCGGTAGAACACTCACTAAGGCAGTTTTCATCCTCGTCAGTTATACAGTGACAATATTGTCAACCATGGTGTCCAATTCACTTATGAATAAAATTACAAACTGAAAGTGTCCTCCCCCTTTCCGCAGGCCCAGCCAGGGTAGCACTGAGGGTTTCAACCTGCCGTCGAGATGGGAGGGGCCAAGTGACGAAAGGCCAAAACAATCAGCAAAAGTCTGTATTATATCAGCTTCACTAAATCACGTGGCAAGTAAACAATATTTCTGTTGAAAATACAAAGGTAAATTGTGAAACGTATAAGTATATGGTGTTGCTATAATTACATACACCAATGAATTTTAATTAATCTATATAATGCTACATGGACCCTTCCAGGACGTAAACGCAAGAAACTAATCGGCAAGTCAACAAACTTTTAACAAACAAGGTGCTGCTTCTGCTGCCAGTCACTAGTATGCAGTGAGTTCGAGGCTACCTATGTAAATAAGGGACAGATATTTAGGAAATATCACTAAGAAGGGTGTTATGCCATTTAGCATGAAAGCGATATTTGGCAACATTAGCGGATGGCGCCACAACAGTCATCTGTTGCTTCAGAGTCGTCTGCTATGATTAGATGTGATTTCGAAAATTTCGCCAAAGAAGACTCCACTTATACGGATGAATTGTAGTGTCGAAGGAAAAAAAGTTTTGCACACGAACACTGAAGTTCCACCGATTCCAGAAAGACTGAAAAAATATGGTTAATGGTTACAATGATGAACATTATTACGGTAAATTTATGATTATCTTCAGTGATTTTTATAGTTGCAGATGAAGGAATATTTGTCACCAGGTACAAATTGGAAGGTTAGGTAAAAGGAGGACGGAAGAAACTAAAAGATGGGAATAGAAATACAGGTGAAGTAGAAAGCAGTGGTCTGCCTAGGTAGCGTAGACGGTGCTTACAGATCAGCCAAGACTAAATCTTGGCACAGTCTTGTCCATGGCAGAGGTAGGATGTGTGTGCTTGTGGTGCCATTACTTGTACAGGGTGGCCCGTTTGGATATGTGTTTTGTTTAAAATGTGATGAATTGCCTCATCCCATAAAATTCTATTCATGATGCGAGGGTATAAACTCTACATTCATACATTGGTTATTTGTAATCCCTCGTAACTGATATTAAACCTTTAAAATGCAGTGTACGTTGACTGAGAAAAGACTGGAATTGTGGAAATATTTCAAATTTCATCTAATTCTGCATTGAAAGGAAGATTCTATCTCCCTTAGTTCTGTCAAGTTCAAGTTTAGGGACACCACAGGAACGACAGTTGCAGCTGAATGAAACGTATGTCACTGGACTGGTAGTTAGTGCAACAGATAATTTTCTTTGGGATGAAGCTGTTCAACACATTCCACACTGCAAACATCCTCCAAAGAGCCCACTCCACTACGGTTATGACACACATCCGACCTGTGCCAGTAATGGCACACCCAAGAACGGGATGTACTTGACAGGATCGCACTAGGCTGTCTTGGCTAATCTACACGCACACATCAAAAATGAAGTAGACTAGGGAGTGGGGAGTATGATTTGATTATTTTTTTTCTACGAATTGATAGAACGGGTATGACAGGAATTTGAGGTAGAAAATAGAATGATTATAAATCAACAGAAATGAAAACCTAAGCTGACTTCATGTACGTGACCAAATATGCTTTGATGATTGATTTTAAAGTTGAACTTGAATTATTGAAATCTTCCTTCTGCCATACAGAAATGGTATCGTGCAGTCGTAGGGGTAAAACTTATTCTTGTTTTCAAAGTACATGGAAAGTACTTTAGATCAAGTTAGCTTGAAAAGTTTGATATTATTTTCAGAAATTCTGTTTATTTCAAGTCATTGTCCAAGTATGCTCTGTATTGCCAGTATCTTTCGGGATTATGCTCATAATTCAGAGCATGATTTAAGTCATAAGTTTATTGAAAAATGTCCAGCAGGACGATAAAGGTTATGTAAATACGGGTACGTTTGAGATTGATTGGTGTAATATTCTGATAAACATTCGTAGATATCACCGCAAAAATCACCGCAAACTATAGAACCTCATTTACTATCTAAATTGATAATAGATATGTGATAAATTGTAATTTATCTGATCACTTCGCATCGAATGGATATCAACATTACAGTTGCTTGACATTATCCGTCGTTATTAAACAGTTATGTGCAGAGTATAAATTGGAGCATTATATTATAATAAATGATTTTAAGAAATTATATACTCCTCTCGCTACACATAAACTTTATTGTTCTTGCCCAACAGTACTTGCGTTTCATCAGAAAATATATTCCAAAACGTTTTACATATTTATGGAGATTCGTTGTACGCCTTGCCCTGCTTCTCTTGTAACCATAGAATATCAAACGTCTTCTTTCAGTCTGACCACCGGTGCTATTTCATTGAATGTATTTGTGATCTCCCGCAACTTTTCCGACGATTGGTTTTTACAACTCGTAAAAGTTGTTTGTCAAGTCGGCCATTGGATGTTTGTTGATCTCCCACTTGTTTCGACATGATCTCTCTCTACGTACCGCTTAAGACATTTATGTACCGTAGAAGTATTAATTTTCAAAATTTCAGCAATTAGTCGCACACTTAAACCAGCACTTAAAGTTACAATTGTTATGTCTTCTCGTCACTCAATTTTTTCTCCCGCTCAGCCATCTCGGTAGCAGACGACAAGTAAACAAAATAAGGACAACTCTTACTTATTGTAATGACCGGTGACACTGAGAAATCGCACCCAAATATCTGTGAAAATTTTGTCTCGTTCCGTTTTGTAAGTATATGAGACCAGAACCTATAATAAATTTGGCACAAAAAATTTGGCGGCCATTGTAAGGTATACTTTTGGCCAGTGATGTGTAGTATATAAATGTGAAGAATTTGTAAACTCCTGCTTCCGCTTGAATTCCTTTAAGTTTGCATTAGAAAATTTTACTTCACCTTCATTCTCTCGTTAAAGGATGTCAACATAATTTTCAGTATAACGAGTACAATTTAGTGTTAATCATTTCTTAGTTATACATGACCATTTCCCTTACCGTTTCTGGCGTACTCCTGTTTGTGATAGAAATGAAGGTCAGAATCGTTCAAAAGACATCAAAAACCATCGGGAAAACAATTTCAAGCTAAACAGACAATCTAACAAAAATCCTTGAATGTCCGAAATGGTAATAATACGTAACTAATCAAATACGATGCGATCGAGGAACTATATTTCAATTCCGCACATTATCGCTCTTAACACATCCAAGGCAATCGTTCCGTTTACGTTTTATATTATCTGCCACACACACACACACACACACACAACACACACACACACACACACACACACACACACACACACACA
>JAUTXX010326817.1:0-10682 GCA_032273605.1 Panulirus laevicauda | reverse complement strand
AATGCAATGTCTGGGTGGATGCCCTGTAGAGATATAGCAATAAAGTAACAGAAATTTTTAGTTTCGGGAGAGCTGCTTCCATTTGCATTCTTTCTTCAGGGGGGTTGGCAACCCAGGTGGAACTCTGTCAGTGGAACTACTATGTTATTTCTGACTTCTTATCTCCAGTTTTAGATAAGGGAAGGTTAAGACAGGCACCTTGTCCACGGATTGGAATCATTGGAACTAGATTTATCTTTTTCCCAGGTAAATTATCTGGGAAAGTTTTTTTAAACCATAGTAGTTGGATGATCAGGGTTTAGTAACAGTGGTGGACCCAAAGTGAGGCAAACAGCCTTGATTCCGGAGACTCCTTCAGCTTTGCCATAATCCTTGATTGATACCTCAGGTTTTTTTTTTAGACCACTTCAACTTTTTCCTAAGGACCCCAACCTCAAGGCTTGGGACCTCTAATGTTTTGTATAGACTTTCCCAAACACTTTTACAGCCAGAGACTCTAAGAATACCTTAGCAGATTACCGTACATAGCATTCATCCTTTTACTCAAGGTAATACCAATTGGTCTCAAAAGTTTTTCAGTTCTTCCTTGAAGAATCTGATCCCTCAAACAAGACAGATCTTATGTTTTAAGTTCTGTTTTTTACAAGAATATGGTCAATAATGGTGCCTGTTAGAAGAGTGCCCATCTAAAACCCCAGTCTCTAGGTTTTATTAATCTGTTTGGTCGTGTTTGGGATAAACTTTTCTAATCTCTCATTTTCAGAAGACTTTTTTACACTAAAACACATGATGTGAGAAATATGTCCCTTACCTAAGCCTTCCTAAGGACTTTTTGTTGAAGATCTACAAAAGAAGTCTTTGGTACTCATCTAACCCTCTATGAAATAATACTTTAGTTTAGATGTTGTGGATCTACCCTGTGTGGCTCAGAGGATTCCTCCTTCTGGAGGGACAGATTTAAGTATGCACCTTATTCACCATTGAAGGTATTTATTGGTTTAGTCTTTGTATGTGAAAGTTTTTCTCTTATCCGTTCTCCTTTATATACATGTGTGCTTTCATGTTTGTGGTACAGATCACAGAGGAAAGAAATTTAGGTGGCATCCTGTGAGAATTTCTACCAGGATTCTTTGCCCTGACCTACCTTCCTCTCCCTTTTTATAATAAATGTTTCTTTGTACCAACTGTAACTGCTTTTGGGTTGATACCCACCATATGATAATTTTGAGTTGCTGAATGGCCAGGTGTGAATACATTGCTGTTGTCCCTGTGGCATTCTCTGATTGGCCGAAGGTGGACCTGAAACAAGTGACCTACCACTAGCTAGTCAGGAGGATAGCAATAGGTGGGGAAGCCAGTGTTTTCTAACCAGAAAGACAGAAGGTTGATCCTAGTATTCCAAGAAAATATCCTAGAGAATCTGCCATGCTCACAGGAAAAATGTTTTTCAGATTTCAAAAGCCATATTTTTTTGTGAAAAGACGTTGGTTGAAAGTTTTAGGTTGTATTGTACCTTGTCATTTCGCTGTGATGCAAACCATGCAGTTGTACCTGGGAGGTATCATTTGCCACATGATAGTGATATTAAGATGGTACAATTGTAGATGACACTGTATTGAATATGTTCTTTTGACATCCAAGCCATACCTAGTAAAGGGTTTATCCCTTATTTGGGTACTTTGAATTGAAATCTAATAGCTTGAGACCCAATATTACAGTACATTCTAAATTATGATACCCAAGGATGAAAAGTAGCAATGAATGAACATTTACTCTGGATATATACAAGATGTGAATTGTATAGTTTTCCTTAAGTGTATTGTAACAATTTTAAAATGTGAATGTTTTGTATGTACTTTACAAACTTCTCTTTGCCAGTATATGGTATATGCAATTGTTGCATTGTTCTATTTGTGACAACTTTGGGCAGGTTTGAGTTGGTCACAGACACTGTACACTCCTTCCCTATGATGTTACTCTTGTTATGTCAATCTGGATGATAGCTGTAAGTGACGGAGAACTGTAACCACCAGCAGTTAAGTGTACTTTTATCCAGTTACCCAAATCCCTTGTGTAATGTAATGTGCTCTGTGTAGAATCTCTCACAGATTCCCTGTACTTATTCAGAATTTTGAGCAAGGAATATGGTGGTGAGAATTGTCTCCCATTTTTTCTACATGCAGAAAGCTCTCAGCAGGTGATTATTGTATTGAACCAAGATCAGATATCAATGGCTTTTATAGTAGTAGATAACCTAGCAAAGTAGTTATATGGAAGTATCAAATAGAATTAGCTACAAACTGTGAAAAAATCTTGTTTATTTTAGTAATTTATTGATAAATGGAGTATAGACTTTTTTCTGCTCTAACAAAAAATCTTTTAAAAATCAGTATAACCTTGCTCTAAAATAAAGAAATCATGGCTCAGAAAGGGATACTAAGAAGACCAGTATGTATGAAACAGTCACTCTGTATATGGAAGTTAGATCCAGTCTTAAACAAACCTGTCACCAGGAAAACTCCAGATACATTGCACTAGAAGATATCTACTTGCCTCCTACCCCTTGCCATGATTATGTTGGTATCCTGTACTGTGACAGGTTGTTATTTGACAAGGTATATTTTGGGATTCCTAAAATGGGTAACTATACTAGACCCATAGCATAGCCTTTTAGCTTTACATGCTATACAAATTTAGATTCAAACTGTAAAATGTTTATGAAAAAATGGTGTAAGTTAGCTGAATGTAGTCTAAAAGAATGTTGGAAAGTCAGAGTAGAATGTTTAGGATGTAGCTTCTCTTAAGCAGCATTGTTTGTGCTATGGACGTGACTGTGATCATGGCAATATGATGAAAGGAATAAGAAAACACTTCTGATTAAAGAGTACTTTCCAGTTGATAGTCCTTGCTGCATATTGAAAACCAAGTCTCTTTCCACCTACAGGATGATATTGAAGTTGCACAAACCTCACACTATGTTGCTACATCTTTTGTTAGAATGGAAGTATTTCATGAAAATATGTATCTAAGTGTAAGAACCATTTGTTTTAGGCAGACATCCCTTTGTACAACTTACAAGTCTGATAACTTATTCTTGATAGTTAATGGAGTGATTGTTGAAAGGTAATGTTTTCATCTAAAATTTTAATTTCATTTTCATATTTTTGAGATATGTACATTAATTGGTTGCCTTATGGTGTGCTAGATTTGGGTACCAGATTTTAAATGTTCGAGTCAATAAAGTTAATAGAACTCAAAGTAATATGCAGAGTTAGTTGTCATGGTATTTAATCAGGTTATTAAGAAGACTCCACATGGATTACCCTGTTGCAAGTTTTGGTGAATGGCAGACAGTATATTTGGATAAAAGTGGATAATCCCAGAATGAATAAGCAATGCGATAAGTATACGTATTATCATAATTTAATATTTTTTTTGTGTATGTTAAGTTCTTCAAGATTTGTTTACTTGTTGACTGCAAACTAAGTATGAATTATATAGTTCCCTGTGGGTATTTACTCTCAACTCAAGGGAGAATCCATATAGCTGTTTATTGTTTCATAAAACTAATCCAGAAATGAATATAGGTGTATATTTAGCCCTCGTTGTTTGAAAATATTAATTCATTTCATTGACAGAAAAGTTGATATTTGTCCTTGCACTACTAGAAGTCCTCTGTCTGATGTCATTGGGAGCTTTTGTGTTCAGTTAGCATGTTTCAGACCTAAAACATCATACAATAATACAGGGAGCTATGTGTTTTGTAACTAAGTTTGACCTAAAACACCATACAATAATACAGGGAACTGTGTAACAGGAAATTGTTTTTTTACATAAGTTATACAAAATGCTGTAATTGGTAGCAGATATTTAGATAAGCATTTATGAATGCAAAAGCTCAGGATCATATTTTCCATGTTGGTGCCATCACTTGTGCAAATGTACACAGGTGCCTGTATGCTGCAATTTATGTATCAGATATATAGTTATTTTCAAACTTCAAAAAAATATAGGTCTATAATTTGAGAGAGATTAAAAAGAAAATGAAATCCTGTTTTAAGGTTTATTTTTTATTATTTTAGAAATAAGAATATTTATAAAGTGCTATATGATGGTGCCATATGACTGATAGCTTAATTGTCTGAATATTGATGTAACTTCATACTATTGTATGATAATGATTGTTAGTGTTAGGGATGTCACATTCCACATCAGGCATATGCGGGCAATCAGAAAGAGGGATTAGGATACCATGGTTTAATTTCTTACTATATGCCACCATGAAAAGGTTCTTCTCTTGATTCTTTAGTTGTTTTACATATTTCAATCCTGTATGGTGAGTGGCTATGGAAGCTTCTTATCTTGAATGAGATAATCAGCCACTTAAAGTAAACAAGATATGTGTATATATGTGTGTATTTCATTGTTGTTGTAGAAAATGTAGGAAAGTAGGCAGAACGTGGAAATCATCGTAGTTATATACATACAGTACCGTATTTGATTTGGCAATATTTTTCATAATTCTTTACAAAGTGTGAAATTATTGTTTTCATAAACTAAACTACCCTGTAGGAAAGATATGTGATTCCCTTGTGCATTTTCATTAGTTTAGTGTAAATGCCAACCAAGCTTTTTGATTTTTCCCTGTGTTGACAGTAATTGAGCAAAGTAAGACTGTGCAGAACTGTACTCATACTGCTAAGGGTTTGGAATAAGAATTTTGCAGAGGCATATACAACAGCCTCACACACCCTGTCATGTGTGCTAAATTTAAACAACTAGACCCATTGCTCTTTTTGAGTGCAGTATCCTTTTACTAATTTACAGTCATGAAAACAAACTCCTCATGCCTGCTGCTGTATACCATTGACTATTTTATGAAAAACCATCTCATTGATTTGTCATTTGCCCAGTTTAACAGCAAAAATTATTTTTTTTTTTTTTTTACAGAAGTTTGAGTCTGAATTTAGTGGAATATAATGAACACGGAAATTTGTGTATAGTGTCTGCAATTT
This sequence comes from Panulirus laevicauda, assembly GCA_032273605.1. Taxonomy (NCBI): domain Eukaryota; kingdom Metazoa; phylum Arthropoda; class Malacostraca; order Decapoda; family Palinuridae; genus Panulirus; species Panulirus laevicauda. Next base: position 5,667 of record JAUTXX010326817.1, on the reverse strand, counting down.
GAATTAGTATTAAGTCATACCAATGCAGTGTTAATTTAGCAGTTTTCTAACTTAAGAAGGCAGGCTTAATATTTTGACTGGATGGCGTTGGGAGGGTGTAACTGGCAGGAGTATGGCTGGCATTTGTCAATGTGTCTCTTCAGACCCTTGATGAGTGTAAGCCCCTTTTTGATGAGGAACTTGCCTCCCTACTAAATGGAAAATTTATTTTTTATTCTTTTGAAATGACCTGACACAGGCAAAAGTATGTCCCAAATGTGGGGCCATCTTGGATGAAAAAATGAAGAGTACAAGAGAAAGAATATAGAAATTGATTTGAGCTCCACAGTGATCGACTCTGAAACAGTAGAAATGTTAATGGAAGAGGAAAATATGAAAGCAGGTAGAGAATTCCACATTTTTACTGTTTTGAGAAAAAAGGAGACATCATTATCTTACAGTAGCAGTGAACATAATACCCATAAAGTAGAGGACAGAACATTGCAGTGGGTGGAAATGGATGTTTGGAAAGAGTTAATAGCAGGATATTTAGTAAGATGAAAGGAGTTTTATTCCACTGTTACTAGAAAGAGGTAGAAGAATAGCTACCCCAGATATGCAAACAGTATTCCATAATGGGGCCGATGAGACAGCTATAATTATGGAATAGCAAATTGCAAGGAAAATTACTGAGGCACCATTTATAATTATGGAATAGCAAATTGCAAGGAAAATTACTGAGGCACCATTACAATACCTCCAGTGTTTGGGAATTAGTATTTGTGATGTTCAGTATGTGTAGTTTGCGAGATAAAGTGGTGGATTTGGTTTATTGAATTGTATTGGTTTGCAATGGGATTTAGAGAGAGATGCAAGTGGAAATTACATTTTGCACTTTTGAATTTAAACAGGTTACTACCTTCCCTTTTTACAATGCAGCATTGGTCTGAATTTGAAGAGGACATATGGTCAGTGAAAAATGAAGAAGGAGAGGGAAAGTGAGCTGAGGTATCTAGAGTGGAATCATTGGCTTCAGAAAATAGGCTTAGAGGATGAAAAAAAAAATTATTTATTGAGACGAGAAAAAAGGTATCCAGTGGGACAAAACCCTCAGACACCACTGTTGACAGAATAAGAGGGAGTAGCCACTCCATCATTGACCACAGCAGTGGAATGACTAGAAAGGAGATATGCATTAGGGAACAGAGAGAAGAAATAAGATAAAGAATGGAAGTCCAGAAAGCAGAGACCTTGGCCACACCAAGTGCTTTAGAGATGTCATTGACCATGACAAAAGATTCACCAAAATACCTGAGAGAGAATGACCAGAGTACTTATAAATTTGTAAGTACTTATGACAAGATTTTGCCAAATTGCATAGTGTAATGTGTAGCACTAGCTCAGGAAAATCCAGAATTATGAAGAGTGAGTTGTTTGAGTTATGTGTCGTCAAGTGTTATGTGTGACATGGAGGGACTGTAGGTTTGTGGACTTATTGCTAGACATGTGGGTAAGGCAGAAAGAAAAGACAGCAGACTAAGACTAAGGAGTGAAACTTGACAGCCTCTGAACTTAGTTTCACTGTGAAGCCATCACTAACCCTCCCAGTGCCCAGATATGTAGCATTGGTACTACTTACTGCCTACAAAAGATTGAGTTACAGAGAAAAGATCAAAGTTGGATCTTACACCAGGAAAGCTCTTAGAGTTAATATAAAAGAAGGGAATGAGGCTGTAAGTGCTTAAGTAAGTAAGCTGTATTGGTTATCTGAAAGAAGGGAATGAAGTTGTATGAGTTTGATAAAGTAAGAGCAAAGAGAGTTTCAAGGATTTTGGAGCTGGGATGAGGCAGGAATTAGAAGAGGCAGAACTGTCTTCTTTCTTAGGGATGGGTTGCATAAGAGCATGCTACCAGGAAAGAAAAGTTTGGATTTGATAGCAGAAATGCGATAAATTAGCAAGAAGCAGAGCTAATACCTGGGAGAGTACTCAAGAGGACCTTGCATAAGGAAAATATAGAAGTGGGCTTTAGCTCAGTTGGAGAATGTTGGTGGTAATCATCCAAAGAACAGTTAGAGGAAAACAGGTACCAAAAAGAGTGGCTTTATTAGTTGGAGTGTTTGTAATAGGTTGGTCAAGTTAGAAAAGAGGGGGAAAGACTGAATTGCATATGTTATCTAGAGATGCCTAGGTTAATGACTGGAAAGATTCATTTGGAGAAGTCAGATCAGCACTTTTTTTCATGAATGTTTGCTTTGCTCTACAAAGGACAGTTTTGCAATGATTCCTAGCAGAAATGAGGGAAGAATGAGATTCAGGAGAAAGTAATTATTTAACTGAGTATATACAAGATTTGCAATGATAGCGGGGCTTGTGTTGCTCATTAGACAACTCTTTCTCGTGAACACCACTTCCCTACACATCACACGTCTTGCTTTTTGTCTAATGCCATTTTCCTTTGCAGTTACACCTTTTGCATGTTTGTTTATTAGAGGTTCATCCCATATTGTCATCATTTATTAGTCTAATATTTTTTTGAATATTTTTAAAGGAAGAGTTTCATGGCCTGATACATAGTCCCTGATGGTACAGGCATCAAAGCAAAAGCTATCAAAAGATTTGGAGCAATAAAAATTTATAAGGGACAGAGGACTCCATGCCAACCAAGATGATTTCTGCATCAGTCAGAACAGCTGCAAGCATCCTAAGTGCCAAAGTTGGCATTTCAAAATGGGATAGGGAGTGGATATATCCAGGAGGAAGTGATATCTATCTATTTACATCCCTGATGCCCATTCCCTCCAGAAACTCCCATCAAGTGGGTGACCACAGCAAAAGTGTGTCGTCTTGTCCCTGTCTTTACATGCCTGCCTTGCATACATAGTGACATAAATAAGATTAAAATCAAGTAACCCTATGTGGCAGAAATAATACTTTCATGGTGGAAGTGTTTATAGATATAAAGATATGGGAGTGTTTCAGAGAAGTGGTTATGATGAACAAGAACTGTGTTATATTTCTGGTCATTATTCTAAATTATTATAGAAAAAAAAGAGCCCTAACTCCACTGTAATCATCCCAAGTAGAACCAAGCTAATCAATGTGGTATAAAATGAAATCCCCTGCATTAAGGATTGTAGTCCATGCATGCAAAAAGAGTAGTGCCTTGTGGCAAGAAGTCAGATAATCAGAGTTGAAGGAACTGTAAGGAATATACATAGAATATAAAAGCTAAGTTGTACAATATACATAGAATATAAAAGCTAAGTTGTACAGGGTAGAGAAATCTTGAAGTGGACGGCTTCAAAGCTGATGAAGTCAAGCTTTTTGAGGTAAGCAGTAAGTGTTTTTGTATCATAGGAAGCACGAACATCACTTCTGGAGTGAAAATGATGGCAAAGATTATAGTAAGAGACATGATAGTAAAGAGGATAGGCATCCTTGAATATCTGGTTTTCAGAGAGAACATCGGATGAGGAAGTAGACTGTTGGTGTCAACAGATGGGAAGGTATTATGTGACTACAAATGATGTAGAAACAGAGTGAGAAAGGGCCAGGTCGAGGAGATGAGGTGGAGGCCCCTTGATTGATGTAAATTAAGGGAGCCCTAGAAACTTTTCATTCATCAAAGTCTCGGGGTACCATTCGGATTCAGTTTCAGAGAGATATTATTTCAACAATGTTCCACATACTATATGAGTATTTAACCAGGAAATTTATGATAAAGAAAACTGTAGTTGTGTGGGTTAAAAAATATGTTGTGCGAGATATGGAGAGAATGTGTTCATGGACAGAGTTGCTGCAGCTCATTTGTAATTGAGGTAGAAAGAACAGACAGCAGTCTGGGCCAGAGATGGGAATGTGACAGCCACTGCATTGCAAACTCATTATGCCATCATCATTAACTCTTCTAATACCCAGGCAGTAATGCCACCTTGGTTGTTGGGTGCTTGCCACCTACCACCAGGTACCACTGAACCTAAGATATTTTGATATTTTGCACATGTGAACATTGGACATGAAGATATCCCTCTCAGAAATCAGATTTGTTAGTTGACAGGTTTCTTTTTTCTCTGCAGAGTTAAAAAACTGTATAAAATGTTTTTCACATACATTTCATGCTTATTATATATATCTATATAATGGATGTAAAGGAGCTGCAGATCTTGTTAATTTGCAGTCCAGAAACTTTGACTGATGGAAATGGAAAGCACTGTCATGCCATAAACTGTGGTTCAGCAAAAAGAGAAAGAAAAAAGGTCGTGTTTTTACATAAAGTACGCTCTTGCATGGAAGGGAATGATGTTACTTTCAGTTCATGAACTTTTCACCATAATGTGATATATCAGAATTCTGCAACAAGATATTCAAGATAAGAAGTTCCAGATTACTACCTCTTGAAAAATTTCTTGTGTATTAGTACTGTGTTTAAGTCAAATACTGAACATTTAATTCTGACTTGTGCAATAGATAATGTTTACTGTTTTCCTAGAAAGCTTTATGTAGGGAGTTAGCCAGTCTAAGATATCCATGAAACTGAAAAGAATGTTTTTTCTGTTCTACCTCTCACTTAGACTGGTTTCCAAGACACTAGGTTATATTACATTGCTGACCTGCTTGCTTTCCGTTTTTCTTTCTTATGCACTGAGAGCTTGCAGGTGGGCCGTTTCCAGGCATATGTGACTTACGTGTGAGACCTGAGGTGTAACAGTTGGGTTAGTATTACCTGTTGTGTGAATAGACATATTTCTAATCCTCACAGGGAGGAAAATCTTTCTTATGTTGTCGTGACTTTTTTTTACAATTTATAAGTACAAGATAAAATTTCCAGTGTTGAAAGTGCCATGATAGTTTTTGTAGTAGCTGTAAGTGAAATAAAGAAACAGCAAGAAAGTGAAACAGCTTGTGTGGTGTAAGAACTAGTTTTTTGGTTACAAATATTCTGTTGTGATAAAATTATTTATGAAGCTAATTCATTTATGAAATGTGCATCATGTTAGACATACATGATGGTACTGGTTTATGTATGAAACTGTCAGGGCTTCTGTTATACCATAGAAAACAAAATCATGTATACAGCTTGGGTTTTACAAGACCACCAGAGCTGTCATGTTACAGAGTTGATGGATGTGTGTAAATGTGGCTAAGGTAGCATTTGTGTCTTTTATGCTGCTTTTACACGACATGCTCATGACAGCATTTAATGCCAAATAAATTTTTTTAGCCATTTATTCTTTATTTATCCTTGTTTTGGTATGGCAGATACAGTCCTTCTATGATATATAAAGATTAACCATGCTGCACAATTTATGGAATTATTAGTCAGAGCTCATTTTTTATGCCAAATTGTACCTAGTTAGGGTGCAGTTTTATGGTGCTGAAATGGAGTAAATCTTGAGAAAAAGGCCATTACATGAAGTTCAAGTAAACTTTTAAATTAAACAGTAATGATAATACTGAAAACAACAGATGAAAAAGTGAAAATGAAGTATTGTGATTTGATTTTGGGTATAGGGGAGAAAGAATAAATATTTCCCATGTGTTCCCTGCGTGTCGTAAAAGGCAATTAAAAGGGAAGGGAGCAGAAGGCTGGAAATCCTCCCCTCTCTTTATAACGCTACCTCGCTAACGCAGGAAATAGCAAATATATTATCATTATTATCATTTATTATATACATTATCATTATCA
>JAUTXX010326595.1:0-13642 GCA_032273605.1 Panulirus laevicauda | reverse complement strand
TATGTAAATAAACGCCCATATATGCACCTGCTTTGAGAAAGAAATTAATCAAGAAATACTGTAGCATTCATCAACATCAGGAATAATATAGGCATGGTAAACTGAGAGGTTAGACCTTAAGTTTATCCTTAGTTTCTTTTTTTTTTTTTTGCTTTGTCGCTGTCTCCCGCGTTAGCACTGTCTTTATAAGAAAAAGTGAAGGGATGCATACATGTTGTTTGTGATGGGATGCATGACATATTCATGTTCATTCTACCTTATATCTTTCCTATTTTAGGCTTACTGATCCTGCAAGGTATCTTTTTCTACCTGTTTTCCTGCTGGCATTTGCTGGAGGGTAGGGATAGAGCCTTTGATTTGCTATCCTTTTCTTGTACCGCTTACAATTTCTTTTTTGTTGTGTGTGGTTGTGTTAAGGCCAGACCACCTTACTTGGACCTAAGGTCTGTGTATCTATGTAACTCTCTCTCTGTTTATGTGGACAAAAATGGGTATTTTTCATGGTATAGTAGTCCTAATACTGTTGTATGGATGTGAGGCATGGGTCATATATCAAGAGTAAAGAAGAGGGTGGGTATGGTGGATATCAAATGCCTGAGGGTAGTATGTGGTGTGAGGAGGGCTTATCAGACAACAAATGAAAGGGTAAGGGAGAGAAATGAAGTATAGCAGTAAGAAGAGTGGTTGAGAGGGGCAAAAAGGTTTGAACACACAAAGTGAGGGATGGTTGATACCAAAGGTTTAAGTTTCAGACTTGGAGGACACAAACATGGCATCTCCTTACACGTTATTCCTCCATGTCTTGATTTTTTAGCAAAGTACTGAAGACTTTGTGGTTTAAAATGGTATTTCAATCCTCCCATAATGAGTAAGGGCCTAGCATCTATCAAGTTGTGAGAGCAAGATGGGAAATTACTAATTCTAACAAAACTTGAAGTGCAAATGTACTATTTCACAATATGCAAAATGATACTAGAGAAATCGTTATTCCAGTGGTTTCTCATTATTGGTCAAACAGAACTATTCATAACTTCATGTCCTATGAAGACCATACCTGAATGCACGTTCAAAACAGTTCCCACGAGGTCACTTCCCCGGTGTCTCTGGCTCCATAAACAATCCATGGCCTGACGAGCTTTCTCCTCAAAGATGGAATCACCTGTAAGCCGTGAAAGGGCGGCAAACTCTAATATTATTGTTCCAGCGCAAGCAGTACAAGTGTCTCTGGAGCTCTGCAGTTTTGGAGATTTCATACCATACTTCAGGTTAACCTGGAAGAAAAATGCTTATTATTGTGCTGTTCACTAATATTTCATATCTACTTTGAAATTATTTCCACACTCTTTGATCACTCTTCAGCTCCCACATCCTTAGACATCTTAAATCTAAGTCCTCTTTCTAATCATCAGTATAGCTTTCATGAGGCAAGATCCATTAGTGGTATTCTTTCCTATCCTACTAATGTCTGGTCTTCATCCCTGAAAGACTTTGGGGAATCCTATGTAACTGCGCTTGACAAATCCAAAATTTTCATTAGGGTGTGGCATCCAGGGCTTAATTATCTCTAAGCTCTCCTCTTTTGGCTTCCTTCCCTCACTTCACTCCCTCATGCCTAGCTTCCTCTCTAGCTGATCTACCACTTGGGTTTTTGAAGGATCAAACTGTCCCCCCTTATAAATGCACTCATATGCTGATGACTCAACTCTTCATTCCTTCACTAGGAAAATTAGAATGCTTATGGTGACAGATAGGTAATAAAAGAAGTTGGCAGGCAGCCACTCACCGAGAAGGTATATTAACTGCACTACCCGCCTGGGTACTGGGAGAGTTAGTGATGGCTTCGTAGTGAGCCAGCACATCAGTAATTGTTAAGTTGCACTCCTTTCACCCAGGTCACTGTTTTTTCTTTCTACCTCACCCACATGTGGACTACTGGTATTCTGTCCACGAATAAACAATCTTCCTGTCACAAATATCAGGTGACAACACTAAACTCACCCAACTCATTCTTTGCAACTCTAGATTTTCCTGTGCTTTGCACTATCCCTGCATTTTGGCAAAATGGCAGATGTAATAGACAGGTAATTGGTAGGAATGTTAGAAAGGAGCTTTAGGTAGAAACATTAGGTTGAAGTAGATGGTAGGAGCATTTGGTAGTAGCAGTAGGTTGTAACATTAGGCAGGAGTATGAGGTAGACACATTACGAAGTAGTTGGTGAGAACATTAGGTAGGAGCCTCTAAAAATACTGCACCAGAGTTTCCCTCTACCAGTGGCCTGTTATGGGTGATGCACTAAAAGCTAAGAAGTGGCACTGGAGTTCAACAGTTATGGAGAGTCTTTTGCTGTGGCCACCCCCTTGAGGGAGTTCCCAAAGGAAACAGGCATCAGAGATACAGATTGATGGACTGGGAGTTATGAAGGCACTAAGTTGTAAGTATATACAGGAAAAGTTTCCATACCAATATGTCAGTGAGCACACCAGGATGAGAGGAACTGATACATCATTATTAGATGGGGAATTTGGATTTTCAGGGTGATAGGGAGTCATGAAGACCTAAGTTTTTAGTATAAACAGGAAAATTTCCTATACCAACACACTAAGATGAAAGGAATTGATACATCATCACTAGGCGGGGAAATTGGATTCTCAGAATGATTGGGAGTCATGGAAATGCAAGTTTTTAGTACACACAGGAAAATTTCCTATATCAACATACTAAGATGAGAGGGACTGATATCATCAATGCTAGAACTAAAAGTCACACACACTAGTTTGAATGTTGAAATCATATATAATACACCATATGGGAAAAGTGATCGTATTATGCTCAAGACTCTCTATGTGGTAAATGAGGACATTAAAAGAACACAAGTGAGACAAGACATGAAGAGGAGATATATTAGTGGAAATTACAAATACCAAAACAATTTCTAAAGCAACAGAGACTGGGAAATAGAGTTCTAAAGCTAAGAACCAGGACTTTAAGATGAAAGGTTCTGTGAAATTTTTAATGAAGGTGCACAAACATGGGTACCTCTATATTCAAATATAAAGGGAATGGAGAGAAATACAAGAAAATATTTTTATAAAAAAAATGTCAAAAAGCTTAGGAGATTCGGGATGAGCAGTGGCAAAATTATAGATAGCACTCTAGCCAGCCAGCATTTGCAAGATATGAGAGATTAAGAAATGAGTGTTGCAGAATGAGAAAGGAAGAACTAAAAAACTATGAACAGAATATTATGGGCAAGCTAGGAAAGAATACAAAACTTTTCCATGAATTCATCATGAATAAGTTGTCAGTTAAAGAGCAGCTTATCAGGATAAGGGATTCAAAGGGAGGAACTGCTGAGGATGATACAAGGATATGTGAGGATGAATAAGTTGTCAGTTAAAGAACAGCTTATCAGGATAAGGGATTCAAAGGGAGGAACTGCAAGGATATGTGAGGAACTGAATAACATGCTCATAAGTGCCTTCATAGTAGAGCACATTACCAAAACACTGATGTGTCTTGATATACACAAGGCTCACTGTCCTAAAGAAATTTTACCATCTGAGCCCAGGAAGTGTTCAGATACACAAAATAAACCTACTGAAGCACTGTTCAAGTAGAGAGGAGTAGAAAGCCAAGAAGCCAAAAAGCATGAACACTATACCTAACTACACAAAAGGAGACCAGGAACAGGCACTGAATGACAGACTGGTCTCACTGATAAGTGTGGTCTGAAAGGTTCTGGAAATCATAATCAGAAAGCAAATATATCACTTTCTACAGAGAAATTACTAAAGTGAGAGAAAGCACATATTTCAAGAAAGATGGTCATGTGTAACAGATCTCTTAAATTTCTACTTGGGGAGTGAGCTCAATCTTAGACAAAAAGGAAGGTTGGGTGGACTATCTATATCTGGACTGCCAGAAAGCTTTAGACACTATGCCACATGGGAGGCTGATTAAGGAAATGGATCACCAGGAATGAATAAGGGGAAACCCCTGCAATGGATAAAAGATTACATCAGTGGAGGGGAACAAAAGCCACATGTCAAAGGGACCTTCTACAAATGGGCTGGGATGAACAGTGGGATACCACAAGGTTGTGTTCTGGTATCATTAATCTTCTTGACTTATGTAAATGACTCACATGGAGGTATGGTTTCCTCACTGAATATGTTTGCAAATGATATAAAAGTCTTGATGGAAAGGAAAAGTGAAGAGATCTAACCCGAGTCTAAATCTAGCCCAAGCAAACGTAATGATGATGGAATAACACAAAAGATGGCCTTGGTGTGATTATTATCAAACAGGAAAACTGTGAGATGGACTTGGGAGTCATTCTCGCTCTAACCTGTCACCAGAGTTTCACATTGCAAGAAGAGCCTAAGTTTGTGTGCTGGCATATAACAGAATCGCTTTCTTGTACATGGCTAAGGAAATATTTAGCAAGCTATTTATATCCAACTTAAGGCCACAATTGGAACAAGCTACTCAAGTTTGGTCATCTCACCAAAAGAAGCACAAAAAGCTAATGGAAAAGGTCCTGAGGTGGGCAACAAAAGAAGATAACAGAATTATGAAAGACAAGCTACAGAGAGAGGCTAGAAGTTTTGAATTTACCCACAACTGAAGAGAAACGAGTGATATATGACACTCAAAACCTTTCAGTTTTTAAAACAAATCAATGATGTGGAGAGTGAAGTTTTCCAAAGAATGTGGGGATATAGCGACCAAAAGTCATTACATAACATTAAGCAAGAAAATTGTTAAAATAGAGGAAGGGCAGTCCTTTTATACTACAATATTAGTTGAAGAATGGAACAGAATACGTGACAACATGGTTAAGGAAGACAGCATACAAACAATTTAAAAAGTTGTATAATACTGGAGAATATTCATGAGATGGGGCCCCATATGTGTTAAACTCTCTCCATACAGTACAGATTTGAGAAAATCTAAATCTCCTACATATCTGTTCATCAATTCCTACGACTGTGAGGTAGCATCAAGAACAGGAGAAGAAATAGCCTCATTTGTTTACATCCACCCTCTAGATGTCATGTGTAATGCACTGAAACCACAGCTCTCTATCTACAACCAGGCCCCACATACATTTCTATGGTTTCCCTTGACTATTTCATATGGCCTGGTTCAGTTCTGTGACAACATATTACTCTCTGGAAACCACTTTACTCTAATTCACTCTATCTCAAGCATGCCTTACACCCTCCTGTACATTCATAGCCCAAACCACGCAAAACCTTTTTCACTCCATTGTTCCATCTTCACCTCAGTCTTCTCACCTTCTCCTTGTACCCTCTTCGTCAACATCTCACTCATCCTCTCCATACATCCAAACCATGTTGGCACACTGTCCTCACCTTTCTCAACCATACTCCTCTTACCACCACAGCTTTCCCTTACTCTGTCATTTCGCACACAATCAAATCATCCTCACACCATATTTGTTGTCAAACACTTCATTTCTAACACAGACAGCCTCTTCAGTACATTCTCATCTAAGGCACCCACCCTCTCAATCAAAACTCCCCAATACAATTTTCCCGGGATATTCAACATATTTTTACCTCTGTAATTTCAGATTTCTCTTTTTTTTTTTTCCCTTGCCTTAGTACAATGGCAATATGCAAGCATTCTTCTAATCCTCTTGAAAAATTCAACTGAAATCCCATATATTTCTGCCACCTTGCCATGCTTGATCTTATGAGAGTTTCACATTCTCTCTCTTCACCAATTCAGAGGCCAGGACTCTCTCACTTTACATACCCCCCTGACTAAAACACCCCACATCTGCAAACCTATCATCAAACACTTTCAACAGCCCTTTAAAGTACTTCCTCCATCTACTTTTCACCTCAAATCTGCACATTATGACTTCCCCATTTGCACCCTTCACTGACGCTCCCATTAGTTCACTTATTTTTTCACAAAATTAACCTCCCAAAACATTTTCATATTCCCCCTGAAGTATACTAATACTTACTCATCACAACTCTCACTTATCCCCTTTTTCAACCTTTGCATCTTCTTGAACTCCAGCTCCTTTCTCTTGTACACCTCCCAATCACTTGCACTCCATCTTTGCAAGTAACACCCATACACCTTTCTCCTCTTTCACCAGGGACCTGACTCTGTCATCCCACCATTCCCAATTCTCAAATACCCACTCCCCACTTTCCATATGTCACAGAATTCTCTTGCACATATCAGCACTGATTTTCTAAAAGCCTCCCATTCTCACCCAGTCCCCTAACTTCATTAATCCTCACTTTCTGCCCTTCTACACTCATTATCTCTAGGTAACCCTTAACCCTTCACACAAGCCTTATTTCTAAGCTCACTCACTTCCACCACCTTTTCTGATCCATAATCTTACTCTCTTTCAAAGCTTCCACAAACCTTCACCCTAACTTCCATCAAGTAATGATCAAACATCCCACCAGCTACCCTTCTCAGCACATTCACATTTAAGAGCCTCTCTTGTGTAAGCCTGTTCATTAGTACATAATCCAATATTGCTTGCTTGCCATCTTCCCTACGAACCCACACAGGTTCTTTTTAAACCAGGTATTCACAATCACCACACAGGTTCTTTTTAAACCAGGTATTCACAATCACCAGTCATTTTCAAGCAAACAATACCACAAGCTGTTAAACATTTTCATTCAGTTCAGATGTCACTGTAGAAAGGCAAAGTATCAAAGGAGTTGAAAAGTCCAAACATCATACCTATCTATAAAATGAGACCAAGAACAGCTGCTGAACTAAAATATGTAGTTTGTAAGGTACCGGAAAAGTTAATCAGAAAACAAATAGATGTCTCTACAGAGGAGAAATTACCTGAGATGCAAAATGGTCTTTGGGAAAGGATATCATCTTAGATTTCTGTGAGAGAGTAAGCACTCTCTTCTACCTGCCAAAAAGCATCTGACACAGCATAGTATGGAAGGCTGATTAAAATATAAAGATAACTTTCCTTCTATAAACTGCATATAACAGCATGAAATACAATACATCCAAATCTGTTTGTCATACCAAGTATTCTGAAAGCCATTCAGTAACACTATTTCTACCTACTGTACTAAAACATTGATTAACCTTAGCATGCGGAATCCCCGTAGTAGTGTTGAATGCTGGCAAAAGTCTCGTGGCCAGATCTCGTGCCATTGTAAGGAGCTCACCTCTATACCATCCCAATGCCCCATACAGCTGGAAGAGAAGGTATCACAATCTGTGAACATTTATACTGTGAAGTGTTCAAACTGCACTTCCTTTATGAGACCTATGTACAGACAAACAAATTAATGTTAGTTTGGTCACTTACACAAGTTTACAATGCAAGAAATATTCACCAAAGAGTAACATATAGACACATATATATGAAATTTATTTCAAGTGAATTTCTATCAGAATCTGTATAAATGGTGTTTAACAAAATGCTGGGAAATCCAAAAAATCTAACTTCCTGTCATTTAAATTCTTATAAATTCAGACATTTTCAAATTCTCTTTTTTCAACTACATTCATTAACTAAGTACCAATTAAATTGAAATAAAAGGGTGTTTTCAAAAATGAAAAACCTGTTTATTTCTGGACAGTATCCTGCAACTCTCTACCTTCTCATGTCTTTCCCAATAACTAAGACGTGGCATATATTAAAAGACAGGTTTCTCACTTCCTCCAAAATTTGTAAATCCTTTCGCTTGTGTCTTCTTTTTTCCATTCATGATCTTCTCTATATTTCAATTAAGACCAAGTCTTGATGTGGACTTTGGTCTGTCTCTGGAGCCTTGAAAATAAACCTGAAAGGATCTCTAGGGGTATGGAGCCTCCAACCCCACCCCCTCATTCTAGTGAGCCTCTCACCAACCTCATTCTAGTGAAGCTTATGCTTCTCTCTGCACACAAACCATCTAAACAGCAGTTGTAGCATTAGCTCATTCTGGGATATTCCTCTAATCAGCAGCCATCATCCAGCAATGACATCATCAACCCACCAGCTACCAAGCTGCATATGCCAAAAACCTCATATTTCCAAAGACATGGATGTCATCCCAATGATAACCAATGTCAGTGAACCTAAAAGTTTTTCAAAAGTGAGGAGAAAGAGAGGTGGATAGCAATACTGGAAAATTTCTCATGGGACACAAACGGAGAAAGGGAGCCTTTCACTTTTCAAAAGTTTTTCTCTCCAGAGCCATCCCTCCCACAAACTAATAAGACCATAATGACATGGAGGCGGAGAGTAAAGAACTTCTCAACAGGAAAAACATGACCAACTATATACCCAAGGCTTATCTTACAGTGCTAAATTGATCCTTCACTCTCTTTTTACCTCTGCACGGATCTTTTTCTTATTTCTAAATATCAACAAAGAGATGGAATATTCAGCCAGTCCCACTGATGAAGGGATAATGATGCATGTCTGAGATGCGAAGCTATACATAACTGGGAATGAAGTCAAAGATGAAAAACATATATAAATTGATAGAACGATAAGTAGATATACATATAAAGAGACTGACAGACAAAAAGATACATGTCTATCACTAAATGAAGTGTTTACTCCTAATTGATGTTGCCACAAAAATCAAAATACTAATAGTATATATTCTTCTAGATATTGCTATATCAAACACTTTTATTGCATGAGGGGAAACTCCTCCTCTGGCATAACATCACTGCTTCCTTACCTGTGCCCTTATAAAATCAATGTACTCTGTTTCCATTTCCTGAAATTTCAAAACTCAGTTCAGCGAAAAAAATACTCCACTTTCTAAAGCATCTTAAATTTCAGCAGATTTAGTGTGCACTGCTAAAATGTTAAAGATGCACCCTGCAAGCTTTTGAATATGTATAAAAAATCATTGCCTTTAATGAATTTGTTGTACAATTGCCAAATGATAAAATAAACATCTGGTTTAGTTACTAATAAACAAAAAATGTATCGGATCAATCTAATTAGTAACTAAAGGTATGGAGAAAATTTCTTAAATTACCCACCTGATTAAGATGTTCAGCCATCACATGACCAGATAACAATCCACCAACCATGCGGATGTTTGTTTCAAAAACCGACACCACCACATCATTATCAAAGGATACATCTCTTACCACCAAACGAAGGGCTCGATCAAACTCCTCTATATCTCCCATCACAACCAATGTATCCAAGGCATCCACCAATGTCAAAGAAAAACTGAAAAATTTATGTTTTTAAGCATGTAATTTCAATTAGTCTCATTTGGAAGCTATGCCATACTATCATGTAAGTTCATTTTGCTGAAAGATCTTTGTGATTTATCTATAAAGTACATTACTGAAAAGAAAAATAATATTCCCTCCCACGCAAGAACTTACTTTCCTAAAGTGTCATCTATATCCCCTCTCGACTGTTCCACTTCTCTCCATCTTGGCTTACAAGTGAGGGGCATCAACTCATCTGCTGGGTATGCATTGTCCTGAAGAAAAGCAATATTTGCAAGGCAGTTAAACATTTCAAATCTTCTGATCAGTAAATAAAAACAACCCAAATATGATACCAAACTATTAAACAGATTATCTTATTGTGTGATACTATGAAAAACACCTCCAGAATGAGGATACAGTCTCAACCTTGGAAAATGTACCAATGAAACAAAAAGCAGAATAATAAACTTTGTGAACCATGTCAGTGGACTAATCAGAACAACAAAATTACAGTGGAATATGACCTGAGTTATAAGTTAAACAACTACCAGACCTTTCCCTTGCTATGCATAATAGGATGCATTCCTGGAAAAATATGTATACAATATATCCACTCACCATGACCCTATTACAGAATGTGCAAAAAATTTAGATGTGTTTCCAATAATTCCCAAAGTCCCAAGGAAAAAAGTGTGTGAGTGTTAACTTTGTAAAGATAATTTGCACAAACAACCTTGCACATATTGTACCTTGAGGTGTATGCTTTTTATTTTCTTCCATTCCCCCCAAAAATAAAGACTTTCTTATGTTTCTGTATATCTAGCATCCTCACCCAAAAGATACATGACACCACCCTCTCAAAAATATTAAAAAGTACTTTATCAATTTCATAGCTGGCTGCCATGGCTAAATAACTTACAATGGCTTAACTTCTAAAACATAAATTACAGTGAAATTCTGTCTCCAACGCTCATCAATCTCTTCCTTCATGACCTTCCATTACCACAGACAAACCACAACATGAAGGTCCTTTCATATGCAGATAACCTTACAATTAAATCATAACAACCTGACACCACAGTAACAGCAACAAACATAATCTTTTACACTACACAACTGGAACACTGGCTCACCTAAAACATAATGTCTTCAGTCAGTCTTTTAACCTTAGACAGACACGAATCCAATTCACACTCTCTAGCCACCATGAATCACTTCCACTAAGCAATACATCAACCTTTATAGGTGTCACATATGACATCCAACATTCACTCCTTACACTAATAACATCAACATAAAAGAAACACACAAAACAAAATGCCCTAAGAACACTAAATGGCACCATTTTGGACAGGTAAAAGAATCCCTAAACATCCCAAACAATTCTTCCACTCCACTCTCAACTATGCCTCACCTGCCTGGTTATCCACTCTGTCATAAGCAAGTATAACAAAACTGCAAACCACCCAAAATAATGTGCTCAGAACACACACTAGCTGCCGAGCAACCACAATCACTCAACAACTACACAGTAAATGAAAGATCCTCCACAATTCTTTGTAAAAAGCACCAGACCAATCCCATCTAAACCACTCCACAACTGATCACCAACCCCATAGAAGAAAATGAAAAGCTTTCCCACTGCCTCACACTTCAACAACCTCTATTTGCAGATCCCCCCACCCAAACCAACACAGAACAATTACAAAATCCATACCCAATGAACAGCCTGCCAAACACTACATAAGTGCCATACCAACTCAGTCTTAAATTCTACCCTACCTGACATCAGAAGCCACAATCCCCAAACACAAGTCACTTTTTCCCATATATGCTTTGAAATCCTTACAATTTTTCCCATCTATGCTCTGAACATTTCCAATCCCTACAACACTATAAACACTTTCAACACATACCTTTGTCCCCCTAACCCGTATACAATGACAACATATGTATTCTGCCAATCCTCAGGCACCTTCCCATGGTCCATACATACTATGAAAATCATAACTAACCAATCAAAAACACAATCACTTTTTTTCCTAAGAATTCAACTGCAATACCATCCACTCCAGCGACCTAGCCACATTTCATCTTATGTTCCCATTTGTTCTCTTGTTTTTTGCACATTATTTACTGTCTTCCAAAAAACTTATTTTCCCTGAAGTTTACTGATACTCACTGACCCCAAGTCTAATTTGCCCTTTCTTCAACCACTGTACCTTCCTCTTAACCTCTTCCTGCTTTCTCGTATACATCCCTCAATCATTTACACTCCTTCTCTGTAAGTACTGCCCAAATACCTCTCTCTTTTCTTTCACTAGCAACATTACTTCATCATTCCCCCACTAACCACCCTTTCTCACCTGCCCACTTCCCACCTTAAGCATGTTACATGCTTCTCTCAAATATGCCAGCACTGCCTCCCTATATACCTCCCATTCCCCGCCCACTCCCCTAGCTGTGTTTACTCTCATCTTTTGCCATTCTACACTCAATCTCTCCCAGTAATTCTCCATATGTCTTTTCCAAGCACACTTACTTTCACTCTCCTCTTCTCACTGAGAGCATTTCCTCTCTTCCAAAAACATTTACAAATCTTCATCCTCAACTCTACAAGGCAATGATCAGACATCCCAACAGCTGCCCCTCTCAGAACATTCACATCCTAAAGTCTCTCTTTTGCTAGCCCATCAATAAGTATGTACTTCAATAAAGCCAGCTGACTATCTGTCTTACACATTTGTGCATGTTCCTCTCTTTTGATCAAGTATTCTCCATTGCCAGCCATTTCTCAGCACACAACTCCACAAGCTGTTCAACTTTAATGAATACCCCTATGCCTCTCAATTATACCCTGAACTGCCACATTACTCACCTTCACATTTAAATCATCCTCACTACTACCTATGATACTCAAACTTGCCCTCTTTGTCCACAGAAGATAAAGTGTATATAAGCTAAAAAATAAAAGTGAATTATGAGCAAAACACAGCGACACAAGATGAGCATGAAAGATATTTGGAAGAAGAAAGTTTCATGAAGAAGATCTGAACCTGAAAGTGCATGCTAAATGGTGCACAAGAAAAGGACAAGGAGGAAAAAGCCATTAATTATATTAAAAGAGCAAATACTGCAATGAACAGAACCAAGTGTCAAATGTAACAAGTAGAAAATGAAGTTACTGAAGAAATATGAAACTTTTCTTCAAAGAGTACATCAAGAATCAGAAGAGATGGAGAATAGAAAAAATAGCTTGAGGCCGAAGCTGCACACTGAAGATATTATAGTGTAATTATACATTATTTTCATTGTGCTGTGAGACATAGTTCCACAATTTACACAAAAAGGAGTTCCATTAATGACAGATGGTTGTAAAAATTTCAGTGGCTGCCAAAATCTCTGATTCCCTTATATCTATATTTTTTACTTTATTTTCTCATCCCTCATCAAGGTCTTTTAAATGAACATAAAACTCACAAAAAATACTCAGGTTCTGAAGGTACAATTATACCGGAAACATGAACCTAGGAAACTAACCAATGTGGCAATAAAATTTAGAACACTACTTACATCCACTGTAATAACCACGTACAATCAACAAAAACTCATTCAAACATTTTGATTTTGGACAATGTACCACCACACGCAAAGGATTTTGAAAAATATTCTAAGATCTTGCCTCACATTGGTAGCCTTGCTCTCCTGATACATATTTCTCAATGTGAGTAAAACAAAGTAAAAAAAGTAGAGTAGACTGTTTGCAAACAGTTATAATGCATCACATAGATTTTTCACTTCAACAGTAATCTGTATACAGAGCTGATACCATATTCATTAAGAATGCATTTCAAATTCACACTTACCAACCCTACCAAGACAACAAGAGTCGCAGTACAGATGCTCACCAACTTAGGACCTATGCGACTTAGGACCATCTGTATATATGACCGGAAAAAATAATTCATAAATATAGAAATTTTGCTTGGTCGTGCACCAGTGCTAATGGCTGGGTGCATATGATAGTGAATGTCAGATGATCCTGGTATTGTGTACATCACAGCATTTCTCTCAGTTACCATTCAGTAAACACACATTATTCAAGTAAAACTAATTAATTTTTGAGCTGGATTAAACCATTCTTTTTAATAAATCCCAAAGAAGATGAGGAACATAAGGAGAAACCTATCACATGTTGACAGATCTGGCAAAAAGCCGAGAAAGACGCTTGATTTGGATTTGAAAATGAAGATAATCACCCAATAGCAAGCGGGAGAGGATTACATTGAGAACTTTGCGGCAAGTCATGGTTGGTTCAACAGATCTAAAAGACGATATAGCTTGCTCAACGTTTGAGTCACAGGTGAAGCAGCAAGTGCTGACAAAGGAGCCACCAAAAACTTAATTGAAAGTTTGGATGAATCAATCCATGAA